>OENT01000297.1:80226-139320 GCA_900239685.1 Rotaria macrura
TGCTTTATCCTTTGAAATGTTCATTTCTCGACCAATTTTCCTTACACTGGTTTGCGATTCTTTGCTCAAAGCCTCTTCCACCTCATTGACAATGTCATCTGTAGTTGTTGATGGTCTTCCAGAACGGATGCGGTCTTCAACTGAACCAGTTTCAAGAAACTTTTGATAGATAGATGTAATAGTATGCCGCTCCGGAATCTCTGTTAACTCTCGTTGTCGTAATTCACGAATCACCATTATTGGCGATTCAAATTTTGCCATTAGGAGAACGATCTGGATTTTGATCTCCAAAGAATATGACATTTTTTAAATCTGAAATGTAGACTATACTTGGAACATTTCTCTTTCAAACAAAAAAAGATTTTATGGGTTTCTTTAAAAAATGGCTGAGATATTCAATTTTCTTTTTGGTAGATGACTTTTGCGACACCCTGTATATATTCAGAACTTCTACGTCGTTGAATAAATTAAGAATGATAAAATGATCTTCGCTAGATCTATAAATAATGTTTAAACAGGAAGAATTGCACTTGCAAGACTGATAGACAAAAAATTCAATCGTATCCTATTTGTATTTAGAATCTTGATCTTATTCAGCTATTTATGAAAACATCTACGTGTTTTCGCCAAACGGACGTTTATTACATTGAATCTAGTTTCTTTTATCAAGGCAATAAACGTCCTCTTTTTTTAGGAAGGATCTTCTCGATTACATACATTTTGTCAGAGAATGTTCAGCGTAACATAATTTATATGTAGCCGTACTCTGCAATGCTCTTTGATAGAGTACGCTCAGCGTACTACGTTGGGGTAAATCAATTACACTTTTCAAAAGTTTGTCTTTTTTCTCTTATAACTTTTTTATTTTTCATCGGATGAAAACATTTCTGCTTCCAATCATGTAGAATAAAGTGTTCTCTATCCAGTTGTATGTTTAGTTTTTCAAAATGTTCCTTAGATACGGATCGGCATCAGATTTTCCGACCTCACCCTCACCAATAATTGATTTATCCCATATGAGGTGAATCAATGATTCTGCTGATGTCATTGGGGTAAATGAATTATTCTATATAAGGACAGGGGCGGATAGTAAGCCATTTTGGCCCAATGGTACTTTCTACATTGACCTCAAGTGAATGATATATCAACAGAGAGGTCTTTTCTTCCTGAACATTCTGATAAAAAGAATTGGAACGATATCATATANGCATACTTATCAGACAGTCGGAATAGGCAATTTTTGTGTGAATTAATACTTAATTGGTAAGCTTTCAAGTCCACTATTATTCATGTGTTCATTTTTTGATAACGATGAAAACACGCGACAAGTTCCTGGAGATCAGGAATCAAGCTTGTGGTGCCGATAACTTCAGAATCGTATATGATATCGTTCCAATTCTTTTTATCAGAATGTTCAGGAAGAAAAGACCTCTCTGTTGATATATCATTCACTTGAGGTCAATGTAAAAAGTACCATTGGGCCAAAATGGCTTACTTTCCGCCCCTGTCCTTTACCTGCATCATATAAAACCTTGTTTTTTAAGGTTCTGTAAATTCAACATGAAAAATTTTCACTTCATTAGAAAGCCAAAACATTTTTCTACAATTCTAAACTAATCCAAATTAGGCGGAATAGAATGGAACCACACGCAGAATAAATTTCTAAGAGCACTCAGAAGAAAAATTTCTTTGATTTACCCAATGTGGGGTAAATCAATTATTGGTGAGGATAGGGTCGGAAAACCTGGTGCCGATCCATGCCAGAGGAACATTCTGAAAAACTAAACATACAACTGGATAGCGAACACTTTTTTCTACATGATTGGTAGCAGAAATGTTTTCATCCGATGAAAAATAAAAAAAAGTTATACGAGAAAAAGGACAAAGTTTTGAAAAGTGTAATTGATTTACCCCAGGTACTCTAGTCGATGACCTTCCTACAATCATCCATCAGTACAAATAGAACACTTGAAATCTGTGAATGAAGACATTTCATGACTTTCATCGATTATAGACGATTCACGGACGAATTTGTCTAGAAAAATGTTCTATTTTCTATGATGCTGTCTTTGAAATAGTTTCTGATTTTTGCACAGACGTTTCCGTTTTGTACACTGATATTCGCCCTACGCGTTTACTTTCAGATCTTTCAAATACTAGCCGATAAGTACTACCATAGATCAAACGATAGTACTGTTGAAGATTCCCAGTCGCTCACTACTGATTAATCAAGGATTCTATCGATGACTTCATTAATCGTATTACGTTGATCATCAGATGACACATGACCTGTTTCATATAATTATACTAAATCAATAAACCGTTGATATGTCAACAGATTTTCTTTTGTTTCATTCTGTGTTGTTCTATTATAGTCATGTTCAGAACAGAATCGTCGTTAAATTTAACTCTATCTTGGTATAATTTTAGATTGACGATTATGTTATTCAAATTCGATCACTATCATCAGTCGTACGATCTAAATCTAGGTGTAGAGAAGTCGGATACATATATCTCTTGATTGAACACCTTTTTTGTCTAGTTTTAATAATATGAAATGATTTCATTGATGGTTTATTTATTATTTTTCTCTTCAAAAGAGAATGCTAAATTCGTCGAAGTCGCACTTCTTTCAGGAAACGTTTGTGTCAGTAAAAAGAAATAGGCCGCCACTAATGACCATCGTTATTTGTTTTCAAAAGAGAGAAAAAAGATGGCATGTGTATTTTCTGATTGGATTGACTGGTTAATGTATATGATCAAAGTAGAATTGATCTGATTTATTATTGGTATATAGTTCAAATATGACATGGAAATTTCGTAAACTACAATGGTCATAATCATTCGAAGTATTCCAGTTTTCGTAGATATTAATGAACATCACTTTTCTCTTATTATATTCATTGAGAAATTTGAATGAACGAATAATTGTTTCAATTACTTTCTTTGATTCTTTTAATCTGCTAAAAAAAAATAAGCAATTTGATAAGAATTATTGTAGTAGACATGATGAAGGACCATATATCTAGTTTTCATTCACGAAAATATATGTTTTAGATAAAAATTTTCGGCAGATCTTTTTTGTAAATGTTTACATGTTCAATTTCTCAAACAAATTTTTCTATTTATTAATTGACACTTATTTCGTTTTACTCTAGGATTAACCTTGTAATCTAACATATTTATTTCTATCAAAGAAAAAAAAATCCATGGATACTACGTACATTTCGTTCAACAATCATTTATGAGAATGTAGAGCTGTAAGATGTAGAAATGAAGAAAAAAACAACTTGCTCAAAAGTAACAGATGCGATTAATATAAAGATTGTTTTTCCATTATTACTTGTCTTACTATGTTTCAAGTGTTTTTATGATACCTGATGTGACCAAATGTAAAACATATTGACGGTTTGAAAATGATAAACACGCGTACTCTGTATTATTGCTAGTCCACTAAATCTTAATAGTTATCGGATCGTTCGTTAACATCATTGGATCATTGTCATAGGATATTTTCAGTTTTGTGAAATCGATTGAACGTTTTATTATAAGCAGCACGTAAATAGAATTGATATATATATATATTATTTTGGTCATTTAAACAGATAAGAAAATCTGCTCGAGGACAGTATAAACAAATGTGATCACTTTTCTTTTATTCACATATTACAATCATTGGTTACTTCTGAATGTTATCCAATAAAAGGTTATCCTATAAATACTAAGCGATTGAACATAACTCTAAATGATAGAATTTCATAAAATTTTTGTTTCATTTTACTGATCTTTTTCAAAAAGAAAAATAGATTAAACAGAGAACCTTCTAAAGATTCCTGATAGATGCATCAATTTTAGGTGACCAAGATTGCAAGCAATGTATCATCATATCAACGATGGTAAATGTAACTATCACAAAACTTTTGGCATCCATCTTTATTGATTGGAATCGTAATAGGCATTGATAACTTCAGTTCTTGGATTACTGCTAAGGTGTAGGCCTTTTATTTTCACCGATTGAACAACGAATGCGTTTATTTGACATATGTTGCTCGTAACTCTTCAAAATCTATTGAGTTCATGAAAAAAGCAATACGTTAGCACATTGTATGAGAGAGTACTCTGATTATAAAATTTGACTATCTTAATTACTTTTTTCATTGCAGAATTTATATCATCATGTGTAATGTATCATAACAACTGAAAAATTAGTAGATACTTTTCATAAAATCTAGTTTTCCTATTATGATCGCAAGCATTAGTGGTTTTTCTTGTTGCACAATGGATATACGTGGTGTATGGAAATGAAAGTTTTTTTTTCCTTCAAATTATAGATAATAAGGAAAAATATTCATTAAGTCTAATTAATATTGAATATGTACGTAATTTCTAGTTTTAAGGACATAATGTGTACAAATCTAAATGGGAGCGATCAAATATACTATAATAGCGAATGCTTGTGTAGATATATACATATGGCTTTCTTTTTAGAGACAGTTGTTGTTTAGGAAAAATGAATTGTCTTGATTATAAGGAATTGTTGAAATGCCGACTATCTTCCGGTCAAGCCAATTCTACATATTAACACAAGTAAGATTTATACACGCGACGCGATACTAACTTCTAGTAGAAAATTTAATCAATTGAATTTTCGACTATTTTACAATGTGTGAAATGATACAACAGCATTACAATGATCAATATCTGCTATTGAATTTATATACATAATAAAAATTTTGTTATCATATCATTGTTGATGAATGAATTTTTTCAGAATTTCAATTTTCTTTTTTGTAAACATTATTTGACACACATTGAATGAATGAATAAATAAATAAACCGCATCGAATGCACATACTTTTCTTGTCTCTGAAGTACTTGTATCAGATTTTCGTCCATACTCAAGAATCACACATGATTAATACTAAGGATTTAAGTAAATAACATGTATTAGATACGGTTCATTTACCTATTTAGGAATCAGAAGAAAACCTCTTCTCGGGTCTTCATTACTCGATTTCTATCCAATGATTACATTTATTTGCTCTCGATGAAATAAGCAAAATGCATCGATGTTTGTTCTCTTTTTTTCTTCCTATTGATTAAATTCACAAATAGATAGACAACACGAGAATGAAGAAATTCATGGACCAATAGAAAAATAAAGTATAGTAAAGGCCATGTCCAACGTTCGTGCACACCTCTGTTGCTCTCTCTTTCTCGTTTTTTAGCTGTGTCGCTCGTCGATATCTATCATCAATCAGTCGTAGACTGCAGAACGATGATCAAATTACATTTCTCTCTATACGCGCTCTGAGTCCGCCAACGAGAGTGCGGCTTTTTTTTCTTCTTCTTTTTGTTCGTTCGTATGTTTGCCTGCTTGCGTTAATGGTCGTAAAGGAAAAAAAGGAAAAAATATTCATCCAACACTGCACGACACATACAACACACACATACACACACATATATATAACTCATTCGGTCGCAAAATATAACGAGAACGCAGTCTTTCTCTTTTTCTTTCTGTCTTTCCCTTCTTTCATATGTTGTGTGCAGATGGATGTGATGTTGCAAGGCTCCAAAAGTAGTAGAAACGATGTGCGATGTATGAGAATGCAAGAAAAACTAGTAAGTATCACAGGTATTCATCGAGATGCTGCACTTTGTTTTGTTATATTTTTGTATGACTGAAAACTATTAACGCTTGTTATGTATATGATTTTAATCTATGAGCCATGATTTGCATATCTACGATAATATTATGCCTTCGTCAAAATAGCAATGGAAGTTTTGAATACACGAAGACATTCCATTAGATGTAATGTCTGGGCACGAACATTTCTTCTTTTTTCTTCTTCTCCTCCTTATTGATGGGCGATGATTATCCTCGGTTGCCCGCGTCGTCGCCGACCGTTCGGCTCGACCATCATTCTTGCGTTAGTGACGAGCCACGACGTCGTCTTCTATGTTACTACTACTAGTAGTAATAATAGAAAATTTGACTACGTCGCTACCGCTATTACTTCTTCTTCTTCTTCTTCTTGTTCTGTTCTCTTCTTCTTGATCGGGACAAAAAGGGACGTGCCCGCTATCGCTCCCGCCGCTTTTTTTTGATACTCTACTACATAGGAAGAAAGAAAGGTTGAACCTTTTTTTCTATACTGCCCCAATGCTTGATTGCTTTTTCTCTATCGCTCGTATGTTGTGAGTGTGTGCACTTATCAGAACAACTTGCGTTCGCGCCCGCTCGTGTTGACTTAGTCCAAACGAGTAACCCTACTGTCTGTCTATCACTAACTAAACATGGTCAAACACGAAAAGACAACAAGAAAATTTCGTTCAATTAAAACATTGAATTAGCTTTTGCTCTTCTTCATTCTTTATTCTAATTGTCTACAGGTGTCGACTCAATTTCATATAGTGTTATCTCGTACGGCTCTTGTTTTATTTTTATAGCTTTTTTTTTTCTACATCGATATAAGATACTTACTTCAATCATATAGTGCATGGTGTGAAAAGCTCATTTAATGTTCATAGTAGTTTTGACAAGTCATGTGCTATTGATTATGAATGAAAAAATATAAATCATGATTGATATTTTAGATGGGTAAAGTCGTTGTTGATTCTGTTTTTGTTAGTTCTCTATTCAAATGTTCTCTATGTAATGGACTAATCCGTTCACCGACAGTTATAAATGAATGTCTACATCGATGTAAGCTATTGTCATCTCTTAATTAATTTCAATAAATAAATTCAATTTATTAAGTTTGCAAACTATGTATAACGAATTATTTTGAAAATAATAATAATCATGATAAATGTCCAACTTGTCAAGTAACGATCGTGAATCCATTGGAAACACTAAAGTAAGTATTAAGTGTTATAAGAAAATTTTAACTTATAATCTTATTTTTGTCGATAATTCTAAAGAATTGACTTTGATAGCTGTATTTAATAGAGATTCCTATATCAAGACTTGATAGATACATAAAAATAATAAACATAGACAAATCAGACGGCAATAGTTATGAAATTCTAATGGATCCATTTTATACTGCAAAAGATGAGGAATCTCAACATTTCTGTGAAAGTTTTGTACTAAAAAACAAGAAAATTAGAGTCATTCTATGAGAAAAAAATATATTAGGAAATCAATTGAAAATCAGTGCTTTATTTTTAAAGTCAAATATTCGGATTCACAGTAGTCATATATAAAACTACTGTTCCTTACTGTCTTTATATTACCCACAATTCTATATTTGAATATGTTGTGATCAATTTTTAGGGCCGATCTCACCTTTCAACGACTGCTATACAAAATTTTTCCTTCTATTTTCCAACGTAAGTTAGAATTTTTGTGTCTCAAAATAAAACGATTATTTTTTATAGATGACATTGCATGCAAACCTTCTCTACTATCATCAACAATTAGTAATGGTAATTGATCCTGGAAAGAAATATCTTTTATTTTCATTTTCTTTTATGCGTTAGAATCGACACGCATTTATTTCGATTCCACCATTGATGTTTATCTCGAATATTGGGATATGTAAGTTTGTTTTTTCTGTTCTGAATATAGGACGAATTCAAAAAATTAAAATTAAAATTGTTATTGTCTTTCTTTTCATCTCAGTAAATATCTATCGCTGTCTATTTCTATCATTTTTCATTGGCTAAAGTTCGTTTCCGAAGAACGAAAAGAAAAAAAAAACGAACGAACCAATTACTTGTCTCTACATACTTTTTTCCTTTTAGTTCATTGGATCTGTTCCCAAATAGTAATAAATCATCTGTTACGGTAAATCATCTTTTTGAAAAATAAATGTATTTTTCATTCTTTATTTTTCTTTTAAACAGCTATCTCCATGTTATTTGGAATGTAAAGCTAATACGCCACTATTATTATTGGAAAAATTTATTCGAACTAAACATTCTTTATCAGTTGATCTCAAGGTAACGAGAAAAATATTCTTATTCTGTTTTTGTGCATGTTGTCAGAATTTCTTTTCTATAGATTGATCTGTTCTATAAAACATTCTTATTAAATACGAACAATGAAAAATTAATTGATATTTGCTATTGTTTTGATCGTATGAGTAAGGTAAGAATATTTACATAGCCATGTGTTGAGGTAGCCACAATAATTGAAGAAGTCGATGATCCTGTGCATTTTCTGTCAGAATGTCTTTCATTAAAATAAACTTCTTCGAAGAATGGTTATGAGAGAAATACAAAGTTTTAAATGTCGAAAATATTCATGCTGGATTATTTTCAATGATGATGATAATCATTGTTTTTTTTGTAACTCTTTGCTTAGAATCAAACACTTGATATTCGATTTCTTGTGAGTCCTTATGGCTATAAAGCAATTCTAAGTCGTATTCGTCAGTTGAAGAATCCTGTTCCACCAGCTATTGACATCGTCGAACAAAAACCATTACAAATTGAGCTTCCTGAAAAAGAGACTCCAGTTAAATCATCGTCACCATCTTCCTCAGAATCATCATCGAATTCTTTTTCAATTGATCCAAAGTTAAAAGTTAAAATTCGTCGATCAAAAACATCAACAAATAATTGGTATATTCCACAATCAAAAACAACAAACGAACCGGTTGAATTACCTGATCTAGTCAATTCATGTGAAACTATAACACAAATAACCAAACGTAAACAGACACCTGGAAATGAATCAACAAGAGTATCATCACCAATAAAAAAGAAACCTTGTACGACATCAAAATTTTTTTCTCTTGGCCACGTACCACAACCGAAACGAACGTCATTAATTAAAACTCAAACAAAACCTCGTCGACGTACACGTTTTATTCCAACAATGGTGAAAGCTCCACCATCGATATTTGATCGTCTACCCGTCAATCATTATGATTATAGTGATCGAGATTCAGATAATTCACCAATATATTCAACACATGAACTTCTTGAGCAATCTGTAACAACATTACGACCATCGGAAACGGTTATTGTTAATGTCGAAGGAAATGTGGCAGATTCTGCTGCCGAGTTGAAACGAACACAAAAAACAATTTGTAAAGTACCACCATATATTCCTGAAATTTCATCATTAAATAATTCTCCACCGGAAAAATCTATATCGATCATAAAACCAACGCCGATCTATCCGACGCTATCACCAACTCGACGAACATTACTGCCGAAAAAAATTCCGACACTTATACCGACATTGCCAAATCGGATGCCATCACCCGATATAAGCAATGTAACTCCACTTGATTTAAGTTTGAAATGACGCCTTCTAAATGAGAAGTGTCAGATACGATGGTGTGTTTGTGTGTTTTTCTTCGTTGTTTTACAATATGTATTTTATTCTAATCGAGATAGATGGAACAGTGATTAATTGAGTTCGTTTTCGTTTTTTTTTTGTGCACCTATACCTTTGATTTTTGTCGTGTGTATGTACAAGCCGAGTTGAACGACGATGGAAATAACAATTGAATTTATTTAACTATATTTAATGAGTTTATTACCGCTGTAAAAGAGGGGAAAATCTCAAGGAAAAATAAATGAATTTTAATATTGAAATAAGAGATACTCCATGAATTGATTCGTAAGAAATTTATGCAAAAAAACATGTAAATGAGAGTGACGAAACAAACTGTCAAACAACGATACATTTTTATATATTGTTCTATGATATTTAAAACTGAAATGTCTACCTATAAGATGATTTTAATAGCCAATGATATTTTTCATTTCATTCATTTTAGCGTAACCGGTTAATTGGATAAAATTTTGTTGCATTTCCTCACAAATATCAGTGAAAATCAACGATATCAATTGAATTTGTTGAGAGATTGATTGGATGATATTGAATATGTTACATAGAAATCGAATAAGAAAAAAATACAAATCTTTCTATTACTATGATCATCTCACGTGAAAGAAACTTCTACACATAGGGAATCCTTGATGCTTGTACTTATTGATGTGTCTTGTCGAAGAAGATAAATAAGTGTAAATAACGCAGATGATCTCAAGAAGAATCATACTTTGCATAATATTTTTCTAGATTTGATATTGATTGGCTGAAACAGCAAGTCATAGAATAGAAATAGCTTATTTGATGAACATCATCGAAATGTTGAAAATGTTGCAATTATATTCATTTTTATATTTCGACGAAGCGAAACTAGAAGATAGTGTAACGATAGCTTTAAGCTTGATGATAGATCACATACCTTTGAATAAAGTAAAATTCATCATTACGAAATTGTGTATTTTTATTTTTATATGTAACCTTTCCATACCTTTTTTTCTTTCTACGTCTCATAAAATACGTAATCCCCTCAGCAACTATGAATTTTCGAGACATTTCACACCCGAGTGTTGATCCGCGATTTTCTACACATAGCCATTTGCCTACAATTACTTGAACAAAAGCAATTTGAAAAAATTTAATTCAGTCTTTCAGAAATGTGAAGATGTATGATTATATTTAACTGAGACGGAAGTAATTTACCTCCTGAAACGCTTCACATACGTATCGAGGAGATTTTATTAAACTGTGGGATTCTTTTTTTTTCGAATTTATTCACGATGAGTTCTGCACATGTGCTACATTTCGTTTGACCGTTTGAACACGCGAATTTTTGAGATTTCCAGAAAATATAAGATCTACTATTGTTAAATTCAAGCTGTATATTCGTATTCTTTGTAGATGATAAACTTTAAAGTAGTATCTATATTATATTTACTAATGTATTACTATTGAGATCGATAAAGGACGTCAAATGAAATTTCTTCGAAAACCAAAATAACGATGATTTCTATAAGAAAAAAAAGTAAGGAAGGAATCTTTCAGCTTAATTCATACTTGTCTCTCTTTAGAGATCTAAGTAATGAACAATATTTATTGACCAGATCCATTTATGAAAATAATGATTCATCCAACATAGAAATGCTACGGGCATAGTTTAGTTAAATATTTCTCACGCACTATAATTCTTCCTTTTCTGAAAGAATTTAACGGCCTGAATGCTTCCATTGATTTAGTTGATGAAACTAAATGACAAAAACACTTCTGAAACAAGAAAAACTTGATCATACAGTTTCAGATTGAAAACTTCATTTCTATTGGTCGAATTTCAATAAGTAGGATAGATATTGATTATTTGAAGAGAAAAATCCATCGCTCCATTAATTTGCTCGTGTTTCACACCTGAAACATTTTCATTTGTACATATATGAATCAAACAGACCAGTGACAATCTAACTTTAATTCAACGATGCAAAAACAAACAACTAAACGGCGCATGGGAATGAATTTTCGGACAAAGATAATGAAATCATATTGTTCAAAGTATCAGATTGGTTTCGATCGACTAGAAGATAATTATTAGTTTGCGCATTCAGTTGCTTTTGATTTCATTCATGGGCATAATGATATTGAGAAATGTGTCATCGATTTAAAAACAACAAGGCAGAAAAAAAATTACAAAATGATAAAAATACTTCAATGGTTAATACCTCCGAAAGGCCTATGCAGGATGAAATTGGCAGAGAGAGGTAGGAACACCAGAATACTACTATTTACTATTGTTATTTTTCAAACAACTTCTACAATATAGATATATATTATACATTTGAGTGAAAGCACTTTTTCGTGGAGTATCTCGAATTGAGCTAACATTTTCAGCCATGAGATAGTACCTCTAGTCAAGCATTTTGAGATTTTAAATGGTAGAGCTTCTAGATTTCCAAAAGCGAATAAACTTTATGACGAGATTCAGCCTGCTGTAACAAACCAACACTTTCGTTATTGTTTTACTATGCAGATAATAAAAATCGTTACTGCGTTTATTGTAAATACGTAATAAAGT
This sequence comes from Rotaria macrura, assembly GCA_900239685.1. NCBI lineage: Eukaryota > Metazoa > Rotifera > Eurotatoria > Philodinida > Philodinidae > Rotaria > Rotaria macrura. The sequence continues at coordinate 92,082 of OENT01000297.1, forward strand.
TTACCTCTAGTTTACTCAAGAATGGTCACATCCAATCGTCTTTCTACACGTGTTCCTTCCATTTTCACCATAACTTTCAATCTAATAATACTCATCTTTTTTCGTGGGTAGATGAGTACATTTTTATTATCTTGCGTGACGCCCATAAACGAGCATCGCAAGTTAAAGGTGATTTTTCTCCATACACCTGCACAGTGAATTATAAATGGAATCAAAGTAGCAGTCTTCGTTTGCTGCTTGATATTATTGTGTGAATAATAGCAATGTGCCATTATGAATGAAAATAAAAGAACAATTTTTTGTGTAGAAAAGCCCATACGCTTGAGAAAAACAAGAACCTTAAGTTAACGTTACTTTTTGTGATGAATGAATCTTACCTGAATATTAGTCAAACATGATATGCATCAGTGAATTTTCTTATTTGCCTATAAAAATACCCATTAGTGAGGGAAGAGCGAGAATGTGCGAGAGGGTGAAAATGTATATAAGTAGTAATGGACGATCGCTCTTACATTCATAAGGTATTATTTCTTCTCACTATTCATTTTCATCAATACACAAAAAGCAACAACGATGTTTGGTCATCATCATCATCATGGAGGAGGTAAGAATAATGATGCTTATTCTGATATTATAAAGAGAGTCGCCAATCTTGCAGGAGGATATCCCGGTGGATTTGGACAGTTCGGTAACTTTGGTGGTATGGGTGGGATGGGTGGTATGGGTGGGATGGGTGATTTCGGTAGTTATGGTGGTGGTGGCTATGGTGGTGGCTATGGTGGTGGCTATGGTGGTGGCTATGGAGGTGGCTATGGCGGAGGCTACGGAGGTGGTTACGGGTCACCCTACGGCTATGGGGGTGATTATAATCAAATGGGTGGGATGGGTGGATTAGGCGGTTTCTTCTAATTCATTGGCCCATAATTTCCAGAAACTAAGTGTGATTTTAAATAAAAACTATGGTGATGAATGTTGACATATTATTATTCAGAAAAACTTGTCATTGCAACTCCTTTGAATGGTTTTCTGATATCATTACGAAGTTTAACTAGTTTGTAGTATAAAGAACAAAATGCAATAGTTATTAATTCAAAACCATTATACATATATTAATTTAAGTCGTAAATTGTCTTTTCTATGTGATAGATAGCTTTTCTTTCATTTAGTTATTCTCTTGTATGAAATAAAAGGTCTTATAAAAAAATTGATTTATTTTGCGCACAAGTCTGCAAGGCGAGAAAATGATAATAATAAAAGCCCGTGAAATATCATTTTGGTATTGATTCATTTGTGAAGGTTACCAAAATCATATCATGAATAAAGAGGCGAAACTTGACGTCTGAAAACTTGACAAAAGAAAAATAACGGACGATCACAGACGTTTGCTAATATATCTGTCTAAAGATTCTGACGTTTGATAAAACAAAATTTATTTTATTACTAAATGAACAACATGACATTTACGTGTCAAAATGATGACAACAATCCTTTTCAATCAATCAAAACTTCACATAACTTTTCATAAAAGGGATTCGTTCTATCGGTAGATAGAAGGTACTAGTATATTATTAATACTCTACTTTTGAACCATAAAGACAAAACTAGTAGCCACTCAGTTCTGTGCGAATATCTGAAAACAAACACAGAAAAAGAGAAAAGAAAAGGATAGAAACGAACAAAAAATAACATAGGTGACGACACGTTGCACCGTCACACTCCTGGAGGGGCTAATACGTGGAGTTCACACAAGAAAGGGAAATACAACAAATTATGAAAAACATGAGATTGAGAGTAAGGAGGCCAGTGACTATTAAAATTATTGAAGCGCTCAATGACAAAAGCGCAGTTCTCTAACTTATTTCATTGTGTCATTCTTTCAGCTAACCAAATAAGAGTTTCTCAGGTCTAACCGTTGTATAATGAAAGATTACGATTCAGCAAATACATATATTATCCTAATTTGATTGAAGGGCTTAGTCTCATCATGCGACAAAGTGTATCATGTAACACTTCAATGTTAACTAGTTTTCATTGTGAGAACAACCAACAATCGTGATTGTCGCAACTTTTTGCGAATCATCTCATCTCAGAAAGCCATTTGTACATAATGAATAGCCTGAGCAGTGATCATCTCATACTGTCTTGCAATTCGAGTTTTTTTGCCAAGGCTTCAGCCGATGAGAGTAGAAATATGGCTGTAAATCAGCTGTGCATCGATACCCACATCAGTTTTTTCTATATCTCTATATTACTCTCTTAGAGAAAGGGGTTTTAAAATCTTATATGAATGACGTGGAAAGTATTAAGTATGATCATGAGTTAGAATTCCAAAGATGTTCGAATATCTACATGAAGGATTCCCGAGAATCCACCGATACACCCTTCCATTATAGGCTATTCATCTGTGACGTTTATATTATTAAAACGTTTCTCACTCGATATTTTGGAACTGCCACATGAATAATCGTCGATGACAATTAGTACCATTGTCTAGAGCTGAGCGATAAATCAATCTTACCACATAAACGAAACGAGTGAAAGAACCAACATTCATAGATGAATTTAAATGAGTTGAATTCAGGAAGATCCGATCTAATCTACTATCAAACAGATAAAACTGATATTTGAAAGTATCACTCAATATAAGTAATCATGAAGAAAAATATACGTATTAATGATACGATTTCTGGTGGGCCTATTACTGAATACCGAAAATGGGTGACCAAAATTATTCATGCAGCTTTCAATTTTAAAGCAATGATGCACAAATATACAAAATGATTACGAAAATATGACTAAAAAGTAATCCATCTTTTATAACGCTAAAAACAAAATAAGTAATAGAAAATATTACCTTAATATTGTTAACTAGAATTAATGTAAATGCGAAGAACCAATCAAGTTTAACTAAGAGACCCTATCGTTACCCAGGGGGTCGTATTTCACGCACTGCTCATAGTTCAAAATTATTTCCAGTGATGATTTAATAGTTTTCGTTGTGGTTCAAGTTCTATTTATGAAATGAAGTTATGTTCTTTTGGTACTGTAATTTACTAATGAAAAAAGTATCATTGGCCGTAGCTTCGTGGATTTGTAAGTTATTAAATACAAAAGAACGCTATAGATGAGCAGACCATATATACTCAGCATCTCGCAAAGGTGGAACGAAACGGTATAGAAGAAAGAAATAAGTCAAGTTCCCTTACTATTCCAAGACAGACGAGCTTGAAAAGAAATGAGAGAAACTGAAACTTTCCCATCAATGAGTTATAAGACACCGAAGGAGGATTTTTCTTTACTGTTTGTTTCACACGTCATGCTCAGCGAGCACAAGCAATTCTCCCTGCCATTCATTTTTCAGTCTTCGCATCCCTTGCACTTTCTTACTCGTGTAAAAAATCATACGTTCGTTCTCGCGTCAATTTTTCTACGAAAAAACGTGTATCGTTGTACATAGGGTCGCTGGAAGGTCAAGGTTCTTCGTATTTACAAGATGCCAAACATAGCACTGTATTAAACTCTTTTTTTTCATAGAGGTCTTCGTCATCATCCCCAGCACAGCTAATTGAACAGCATTGGGTACAAGCATCTGAACCAGATCCACCATCTCCACCAAGCCCACCATACAATAGCGAAGGCTCATTTACTTCCATGATTTGTTGCTCCATTTGTCAGAGCTCACAGTGGCTCAATTACGCCACTTGAGTTCTGGCGAATGGAGCAACAAAAAGGAAGCCAGACATATTGAGCTACTAACACCACCTGCGGCACAACAATAATCATTAATATGAAAACAATCACCTCGTCGATGACTTTAAAACTGTTATCTTTTTATATTGATGCATGAACATTCATTTATACATAAATAAGAAAAGAAACAAGACAAGAAATAAAAATCAGAAATTCAAAACTCTATGATCGGCAGTTGGTACAAGATGATTGATCGAACAAAAATACTTAGCTAGTTTTTCTATTTCACCAGATACCAATACTAACTTTGATTCATACTTGTCTCCTTCTTTATCGATCTAAGTAATGAACAATATTTATTGACCATACTCCTTTATGACAATAATGACTCAGTCAGTATAGGAGTACTGTTGGAATAGTTTATTTAAATATTTCTAATCAAGTCGGATGACTGCACAAAGTGCTGCAGCCGATTTATTGTATTCATATAGATTAGTTGCCATAGTAAATTCTCTTCTTCCTCAATCTTCCCCTTCTCGAAGCATGAGTCACAATTTTAGTCAGACAATCGTTCTCAGTATCTGAATATAAGTTTAAGTGGAAAAAAGCTTGGCAGGATCCTGAGGACGTGATGAGAGCACATCTGAAATCCGATTTTCGAAATTCGGCACCAATCGACAGATCTAAGATATGGAGAAAACAATAATTAACACCTGATACTTTCCTTTATGGGATCTGTTGACTCAGATTCATGATCTATTGCTTGCCAGACGAATCATCATAACTGAACGCAATTGAAATTCGTTGTTATTTCCTCTATGAGAGCATAAGATTTTGAAATAGCAGATGTCATACAGAGTCGTGCTCTGTAAGAAAAATATATACTCTACTAAACCCTTCAAGATTTCGCTGAAGTTGCGGAACCTAAAATGGTTCTTCTGGTGGATTTATGGACGGAACCTTTACTATGAAATCATTTCCAGATCTGAAGGACAAAATATGAATCGGTATCAAAAAGGAAGAACAATCCCAGTTCGGGACGAACTCAGCATGCTTTGCTGCTGAATCTTAACTAGTTCGTTTTGAACTTGGGTGGCTCCGTCCTTTTGATGCCGCAACTTTTTTCGTGTCGTGGATTTTAAAATGGTTTCGTAGTAATGGTTATACTAGTGTAACAACTGAAGGAATCATTTTTGGTTCTGTCGTTTCAGTAAATTTAACATGGTTTGATAGTGTAGCTATTATTTAGAGAGTGAATAACCTCATCAATACATTAACTATGAAATTGAAAATGAAAATATATCTACGAAATAATACTCTACTATACGAGATCCACTCATTTTGCATAAAACTAGATAATACAAATGCTTTACAGTAACAGATATATTGATATCTCAATGGTCTCTAAAGAAAAGTAGCTAAAAAGAGATTAAGGGGGCCCCCTCCCTCAGAAAAGTCGATTTTTTCGAAAAGATTGATGTTTGAGTTTTTATCATGGGTTGATGCCTCAAAGGCTTCTCTTTCAGAATATATATAGGCTTTTTAGAAAATTTTCGATTGTAAGAGATTTATCGAAAAAAATACTATACCATACTGCCTTCTTTCCGAGACAAGACAAATGAAGGGAAGGCAATTTTTCGACCAAGCTATTTTCTGTAAAAATACTTACATGGTTGGAATCAGCATAGAATTCTGAACTAAATAGTGCGTTTTTTCATGAAAAAAAATATTTTATTTTTTGTGAAATCATTTTGCCTTAGTCATGTGTCGAAAAAAAAAATTTTTTTTTTCTTGTTTTTTCCCAGAGTTTGATCTGAACATAGCTTTTTCAATATGCTGATCACGAATATGAGGTTTATTTCCCATAAAAATGTTCTACAAAGGTAAAAGTGGCAGTTTCTGATCCAACGGCGATTGTTTTTACCGTGTTTCATAGATAGCCGCCTTGCAATCAAAGAAATAAGCTTAGGAAAGAAGAAATACAATGAATATGTGCAGAAATGATAATTCTATCGATTTCATTCCATTAAGAAGGTAGAAGAACTGTTGGTTAAGTTTATTTGATTTAAAGCTTGAAAAAAGAGGAATAAATTCAATTAGTATTCGTAATGTAAGTTAACTTTTATTCTAAGAGAAGGTCCATCTAATAAGCTACTTATACAAGTTTATATATTTTTTCATGCTCTATCTGAATATCAACTTGAAACTTGTAGAAAACTTACGAAAAGTAGTCAAAAGTTGGAAATAACCAGGGTATTAAGATATTATTTCAATTGTTCATTGTTGTTTTTCAACGAAAATTATTTAACAAAAAAAATACAGCATTTTGTTCAGTATTTCATACTGATTCCAACCATATAGTTATTTTTACAAAAAATAGCTACGCCGAAAAATGGCCTTACCATCACTTGTCTTTAGATCGTTTGTAGAGAGAGCGAGTTGATATCATTTACTACATCATCGAGAAAATTAAGTGTAAAAATATAGTAAAGAGATCTTCTTTCCCAAGTTTTTTCCGAATTTAAGCGAAAAAAATGATTCTTCAACTAAAAAAATGAAACTAGTTTCAAGCGATTTAAGATAATAAAGTCATTTTTTTTTATTTTGAAGCTTCAAGTGTAAGTAAAATCTTGTCCGACCAGATTTTTAATAATTGATTCCTGAACTGAGAAAAGTCGAATGCAATATCAACAGGTGGTCATTTTTAGTCAAATTTTGACTCCTATTCCATTGAAATGCAAGTAAAAAATGAACTACAGCAAATTTAAAAATTCTTGTCGAACAAAAGTTGCGTATTTGTATTGCGTTTGATTTAAGACAACCGCTAGTTTCCTAGCTCTCATGTTGGCAGAGCCTTAGTGTTTCTCCTGGAGGTCATAACTAGCAAGTAAATAAGCCATATCTTCGGCTCAGTTCAATATATCGAGCTGAAATTTTTACGGCACCTGTTTCTAATAACGACCCATCACCCCTGAAAATTTCAGTTCAAACGGATCTTTCTAAGTGACAACTCAAACCTGAGGGGGGGGGCCTTAAGATTCTTCATCACTGTAATCACAAAATCTTGACTTAATAGAAGTAATAATGTATGTTTGCAATAACTAGTGTATTTACAAAAGTGACTCAACTAATCAATCGAATCATCGTTGCAATAACTAGTGCAACTCGATAAAATACAAAAAAATAGAATACTGGTAGGCTAGGTTAACATGAACGTCCTGTCTGCAGTAAGCCAACTTTTCGCACAGCACATAGCCCTGAATGGCACTCTGATTCGCTGTAGTTCTTGTTTTTCTAAAATATTTTAACTTCATGAATTTTTCCATTCATTTTCTTGATGAATCTATAACTACAACAATTTTGAAACAATACAAAAACGATCGCACGATTTCCCGTTATTTTCAAGATTGAAAACTTCATTTCTATTGGTCGAATTTCAATAAGTAGGATAGATATTGATTATTTGAAGAGAAAAATCCATCGCTCCATTAATTTGCTCGTGTTTCACACCTGAAACATTTTCATTTGTACATATATGAATCAAACAGACCAGTGACAATCTAACTTTAATTCAACGATGCAAAAACAAACAACTAAACGGCACATGGGAATGAATTTTCGGACAAAGATAATGAAATCATATTGTTCAAAGTATCAGATTGGTTTCGATCGACTAGAAGATAATTATTAGTTTGCGCATTCAGTTGCTTTTGATTTCATTCATGGGCATAATGATATTGAGAAATGTGTCATCGATTTAAAAACAACAAGACAGGAAAAAGCTACGGAATGATAATTGAAAAAAATACTTCAACAGTTGATACACTATGAAGTAAAATTGAGAGAAAAAGTGACATAGGAACCACTGAGCAGCAGCACTTACCAATGCTTTTATCCAAACCAAATCCTAAAATATTTACGCATATTATACACAATTCAGGAAGCAGTACTTAGTTAGATAAACATGTTAGTTCATAGAGGAGCTCTTTTCATGTTTAATGCGTGGGTTATTAGAGTAAAACAATCTGATCTATAGGGATCACCAAAAATATCAAACATTAAAAGAAAATCCAGGAAGATGTCTATGATTATCAAAAGAAATGTAAATTACGATTTCAAGGTGTCCCGAAAACACTCCGTGCTGGTTTATACAATATTGATTAGAGTAACAACTCGTCTAAGAAATGTTGTTTAGTGTGTAGCATCTTTGATGTTCTATTTTTACAGTCAACTGAATTAGAAAATCGATGCGGCATGCATAACTTTTTATCAGCATGGAAATTCTTTTTAGTTCAGATTTTAATAACATAAGAACTTGGTGAAATCGATGCGGACTCAAACACTACTATATCTCATTTGAATGCATTAGAGTGTATTCAATTTGAACAATCCAAGTAAAAAGTGAGAATGCGTGAGAAAAATCATTCAGCTTCAGCTTATCCTACTTCATAGCATAATCAGCGTTGTGTACCTTTCAAGTTAAAAAAGAAGATGACGTATCAAATCTGCAATCAATTGATAAATGCACCTCCCCATTTTTGTTTACAGTGATTTTGATCCAGCGTACTACACGGTTTCAAAAATTCATATCTTTATAGACGCAAATTTCTTACCTCTAGTCAAACACCAACGATTGACACGATTCATACCGTAACATGATCAAAGTTCAGAATGTCAGTTCACTACTTCGTGCAAGTCATTAAGAATAAAATCCTGATAACTATGTGGGTAAAATAGACAACAGAAGACAGATACAAGTACTTCTAGCAGTTGAATAGCTGATATTTGTCTTGCGTCTCTACATACCCTCTAATGAGCCCTTGAACTTGTCGCAATGCATAATGAAATCATATCTTAGCAAGAAATTACTCAAACGGTATTACGTAAGTGTGCCGCAGTTTTGAAACTTCGGGCTTTTTCAGTCGAAAGAATCTTTTCCCATGCAATCGTTTACTTCATCCAATCAATGGGAATTACTATCGATGTTTGTGCTATTTTTAGTTTTTCAATTGCATGATCTCAAAACATCTTTATTAATAGGTAGACTACCGCAAAGAAACTCGACCATCAGCTTGCGCTACTCTTATCATGACGATGTATGCTGAATGTTCAACCTATTCTTTCCATCTTCGTAGTCTAATCTTATTATGATTTTAGAATCTTACTCAAGATATGTTTATTATGAGAAGCATCTGTATAACATGTTGTTTCCATTTATCGTCTGTCGTGTATTTTTCACAAGTAGATCACTTCGCCCAGCAGTTTTATGTCATAAACGATGTCTTCGGAATCTCTTATGCTCCTCATTCAAAACGAACTAAGTACATATATTTTCAACCCAAATATGTAATCCATCAGGCTCACATCAGACTAAAAACGAGCTTATATATTTTCCTATTGCATGCTCACAAGATATTTATCTGTCGTAGATCTCATTCGGGCTTGGTATTCTCTTTTTGTTGATAATATACTTTTATCACAATAAAGATACTCATGAAATTTCAGTCGTTGTTGATTATCAGAGAACACAAAAGTTTTGTTATTTTCATGTACCCACATCAAGTTCGATCATTATTATTTGATGGCTGGAATCAAAATTGCATCAATGAGCTTCTCACTTTCATGTAAGAGATCTGTGTTGTATATTTTCCACTATATTTCAAACGAAAATAGGAAGGACGTGATAAGGTGTTATTGTGATCTCTATAAAATCATAATCGTGTGCAAACATGGTACTTATATGCATGGCGATAATTTAATTGTGGGCATGTGTTTCGCCGTTACTTTGGCAGTCAATGGATGCATTTACAAACAATTTGCATAATCTATGCATCGATGTGAAATGTTTGAGAGCTGTGTTCATTGGAATCTTTGTTTCTATCTAAAAATAGTCTACTCGTAATGATCGTTCAATGACTGATATATGTTTACTGATCACTAATTCTCAAATTCACCGCATACTTGAATAACTTGGGATTTACTGTTGAAATATTGCGTACTACAAGTGTAATGTTCGTATGACGTGTGACAGAGCGTTTTTTTATTCTATGATTGTGATCTGAACTAAGTCAGTGTGAATCTAGCTCCACGGTATTCAAAACTTTTATGTAGAATATGTGATGGAAAAACATGATCTTGATTTCATTTTATCAGTTGAAAGTAAGAAAAGCAACTAGTTTGATTAAGAAATATAATATCTATGCCAGATATATTAGAAAAGTGATCAACTGATTATTATGCGAATACCACTACATTCAACGATAGGAATGTACCGAATTCAAAACCAGCACTACACAGTTTCAATACTCACGCAAGATTTTACTAGAGTCGAAATAGAATACGAACGAACTCGAAGAGCATCTCTGACTTTCTCGTCTTATTTATTTCGGCATCGTGATGAATACATAAATAACTCAAAGGAGTGTACTTATTCAGAAAATTGAGCTAGCTTTTGGTAATTCTCAAGTGGTTTGTTTTCGTACAAGGGGCACACAATATAGAAGTAGGTGTTTATTGCATTTACTCTTTCAGATACCACTATGAGTATTACTTTACGAATTTACAAAAAGATGAAACTGCTAGTAGACCTTTCTTGAGTTTCTTTGCACAGTATTCAGTAAAACACTGATGTAACTTAGCATTGTTGAATAGAATCGAGATTTATTACAGATAGCATTCTACAATTTAACGGAAACCCAATAAGAGTTAATCAGAACGGCATCTCAAATGTTCTTTTTCTGCAAAAATATATAAATGCGTGACAAATCATCATGATTTGTTGAATATACGATGTACTAGAAAAAACAAATCTTTGAATAATTCGTTTAAATGTTTTTCATTATTCCTCAGATTGAGAAGAGAGACGTAAAATCTTGAGAGTAGACGAAATATTGCACTGGAATAATATAGCATTTTTTATCTCCTAGTTAACACAAGTCAGTTTTACATGAACTGTTTTTCCCTACATCAACCATGAATATTGATCCATGAATAGTATGGAATCATGATGATTTTTCGAAACTTGGTTTCGACAATGTCGAATATTACTTACATTTATCAGCAACATATTACATCGTACAGAATCAGAAGAGCTTTATTTTGAATCATTGGTAACTTCATTTTGTTCAGAAAATATACAGTTCAGTTTAAGTTGTAGTTTTAAAGTTCCACGGAGCGAACTTGATTTGAAATAGTTCACTTCTTCGTGAACTCATCTATGCTTTGTTCTCTGAAGTCAGTAAACTAGAAAGAAAGCTTTTCCAAAATGAATGTATTGCTGTTCTAATTGGAGTACCAAATGTGACGGTGCATACACAAGTAGAGAAAAGGCTTTGTGCACAGAAACATTTTAGAAGATTTCCCTGGATTTGCTGAATAAAATATCCTTCATATTGATTTCAGTGACATGTTTGAAATTTACATGAACGTGGACGAGTAGTCTTATGTCATGATTATGTTATCATGAACGGAAAGTCTAATTTGAAGAACGAACATTATAGTTTAAATAGATTGAGAGGGATCAAAGTGAGGTCACCAGTAAACATACCCAATCATTTTCTATGTAATTGACTATAGATAGAAAAAAAACTGCTAGATACTTTAGAATTCAACTTCACGAGAGAGAGAGAGTAGCATTCACATGCGAGAAGAATATTCCAGAGGTAGCAATTATTTTTATGATAAATCGTAAAATGTTTGTTTCAGTACAATATCGTTTAATAGATGCGTACTAAATAAGCAATATTCTTCTCGCCTAAAAATATATGGGATTATAAACCTAACATTAGCAATGACTAAATTTCGCTCGTATAGATTTTCAGGAAAATTTTCTTTGTTTATTTATATAGAATTGATTTATTCATGAAGAGGACAGATTATTTTGAGCATCGTCAGTCATCCAAATAATGAAAATAATAACTCAGGTTCTTATTACGGAAAATTAACGCTCTGTCCTCTTGCATCTACGATTGATGAAAGCACGATTGCTAACATTTCCGTTCCTACAAGGCAACAGAGAAACTTTTTCTGTTTTTTTTGTTCATTATTTATGCTAAGAAAGTTATGTGAGAGTACCCCAACCTAAACTACTACACGAAGCATTCAAATATTGCAAGAGAATCATCGATTATCTATCCATTCGAATTCTGAATACTTATATTCGAATACAAATGGACATAGTCGATATTGGAATGAAGCAATTACTTCGTAAGCCTTTACTTTGTCGTATTTGTGGTGATGTAGCACGAGGTATGAATTTTGATGTCATTACTTGCATGGCTTGTAAAGCTTTCTTTCGACGGAATGCATTGCGATCATTAGTAAGTTCTTGTTTTAATTTACAAACAACAAAACGATCAAAATAATACTATTAATTAGAATTCACTACGATGTACACGAAAACCTTACTGTGAAATAACAGTAAAAACACGAACGAAATGTGCCGATTGTCGTCTGAAAAAATGCTTTGCATTAGGTATGAAGCCACAACTAATTCGTTCTTTTTCACAATATCAAATGATCTACAATAATGTTCGACGATCAACAACCAACAATCAACAGATTCAGTGGCCAACAGTTAGGATTTATTTTGAAAAGTATTTTCTTGATCTTCATTGTCTTCTATCATTCTATAGCATCGATCATTCGATTTTCTTATAAATAATCATTCGACACTTGCCAATGAACAGTGGAATGTTTTTTCAAATATTATTCACATCTATGATGAACATACCTTATTTGATAATATTAAATGTCTTTTTACAGATGGATCAGTTTTATCAGCTAGACTACCTGTGAACCGTCATTCGTGTTGAATTACATTAATAAATGTACTTTATTCATTCAAAAATAAAGATATAAATGATTTCAAATTGTAGAGTATCTTTCAAAAAAGATTAGCTGCGTAATACTCGACAAATAAAAGCTTACGTTTTGATCTTTTTTACATGATAATGTTCATTACAATACTGAAATAAAAAATGATGAAATAATCTTCTCTTGATAAATAATGTTATCCATAATTAGTAGCTTGATTATACTCAGGTTGATTTGACTTGGTGTCATTGAATTGAGAGAATTTTTAATCTATTATTATAAACATACTGAAGTAATACTCAGCTATTTTCCTTCCTTATAATATACGATAAGCAGAGTTTTCATGAATTAGAAGAGCATGGGTCAATGATTTGACCGTATTGAGGCGTGGATTTCCGGCAGGTTTATTGTCCCGAAAAACCATTTCTTTCAGTAGAGAGGCATGAAAAGAATGTAATGTCGACGTTTTTTCTAATTCTTAGAAAAACTTGGTCAACAACAAAATTCTAACGTCAATATTTTTACACAGTCCGATTCTTTCGCTTCGACGGATTTAATCGAGTTGAGAAGTTTTACATAACATTTAGTATAGCTATAGTGCACTTAGAATATTCGTGACTTTCGAACGAAAATTTACTGTCAAATTTTTTTGTAATATTTATGATTTAAGCAGCGAGAAAACTTCAAGTTTGTCTTAACCAGTCGAATTAATACCATTCAGCGTCATCTAGTTGTTATGAGTTTCTCAACTTTTATTAGTCGAGAAAGGTAAAAAAAGAAGAGCATGATCTACGTTCTAATTCGCAACAGCAACAGTGCCATATAAGAAAAAGAATTGGAGAATTTTTAAAAAATTATTTTCCACCGGTCTATCAACTAGACGTAAAAAAACGATTCCTTTTACTATAAATTTGCTTCGTATTAATGCTTGGTTTTTTTTCTGTGCAAGAATTTTTTTAAATTTCATGTTGTGTGAAACTCATTACATTACTTTGTTTTTCTTACACAAACCGAAAATTGCATTGTTGTCCCTACTGAAAATTTATTGAAGTTACTTTTGATATGACTGGCAATACACAGAAAGATACTTCTTAAGATTTGATTGAATCAAGGGTACGTGATTGAGGTATCTCTCTCATGTTATTTCTTGTTTGAATATTTACTTACGCCTTGTGCTTTTTCTTTATTAATAACAGTAATTCACTTAATGGTTTTTCATGACGTAGCTATACACAGAATTCATACTAATTTCCATAAGACATTTTTACTGGCAGCTGAGTTCCGCACATGAACTATTCCGAGAAAAAAATTACACTTTCTCATAAATACAAAAGCAGCTTGGTGAACGACGATTCTGCTCTAAAAGAACTCATATATCGTAATGAAATTGACACAAACTATGATGAATCTAAGTATCAATGAAAAGCATGAAGATAATATTGAATCATTTTCACTAAGCAACACGAATATCAAACAGTAATTGTAAACTTACCAATTAAAGTACTTCAGAAATCTCCTAATTGGTCATTGTCTGATGAAGTTCTAGTTTAGCGTTGAAATTCGTCTCTTTTTTCCATACATAACGATTAGTACGCTAGTGACAAGATTATTTAGCGACGACAAATTGACATTGAATAGAAGATTAACTTAACTATCATTAAGTCAACGCGATCGAATATTATCAACTTATTTAAATTAAAAAATTCAGGAATCCGTGATAAAATCTAAAGTGTTTTAAATCGTTAATAGTGATGAAAATTTTTTAATATTGATACTTGTTCTATTATGTTTATTTTGTTAATTGTGCAGATGTCAATGGTCTGTTTTTATTTGTTCATTTCATGTCTAATGTAAAGCATCAGATCAAGTTTCGCCACAGAATCATTCTTAATTTCTATCGTGTGAGCATAATTTCCATGACATTTATAACTTTGCACTTCGTTTAAAAATAGATACTCCTGCAAAAAGAATGTAATGAAAACATCGAATGCAAGAAGATCTTTTTATTGCCATAGTTGAACTTTTTTGATACTTTCAAGCCTTTACCCTGAAAATTAGAGTATGACTAAGAGATGATGTTCAATAGAGTGTTTTGCAAAACTCTTGTTAGAAATTTTAGAGATGTTTTTTCTCTATCTAAATTAGTAGACATTGTTCAATGTTTTCATGCATTCATTTTGATAATCCTTTAGTAGCATTTTGTTATTATATAATTTTTTAAACAAGTATCGAACTGGCATAGTCAATTCATTAGCATTAATTGCCGAAGTATGAGCTCAATAAATTATTTGTGAATAACTATGTGAGATCGTAGAACAATAAAGTAGAAAGCAAAAAAAAGAGAGATCGTTAATATAAATGATTTTTACTATGGAATATATAATACAAAGCTGCAAACACACATATTCCTTAGGAATAAATCAGAAGAAGAAAAAAAAAAGATTTCTTTTTTATCATGCTGATATTATTACATCTCCATTAGGTAAACGTGTTACGTTCGGTAGTGGTGATCGTTTCTTTTTTAAATGTTCATTTGTGGTTAATGAAGCATGATCAATAAATGGATTGATACGTGAAAGTGAAGGTGATCGAATATGTAATGGTATTCGACGTTTTTCATCAATTGTCTGTTGTTGTCTATGAAATCTTGGTGATAAATTTGCTTGTGGTACGAGACCATGAACAAATGTTGATTGTTTTAAATAATTTTCATAATCAGCAGATAAGATTGTTGATAAAGGTTGTTGTTTCAGTTGATGATGATAGTTAAGATTTATTGGTGAATCATTTGACATAGCTGTTGATGTTGAATGTGCATATGATGATGATGACACTTTATCTTCAGATGATTTTGATGAAGAACGAAAACGATGGGATTTAATAAGCACTATAATAATGAGTATAATGAAAATAAAAAATAATATGATAGCTATTGCTATAGCTATCAGAGTACGAATAAATGCTTTCGTTTGACTTTGGCGAAAAATATTATTATATGTTGAAGATAATAGGTTGGACACTGTTGTTGTTATTATTGTTGGTGTCAGTATCGGTGTCGTTGTTATTGTTGCTGTTGCTGTTGTTGTTGTCTTTATTGAAGATAGAACAAGTTCATTAGACGAAACCTCATGTGATTGTCGAAGTACTGTCAATGGACGACACTTATTACCATCACAATATGTACCTAAGATGAAGTAATGTTTAGTATTTATTTTTGTTTTCTGTCATGCTTTTACCTGTTGGACATTTCCTTATGTTTGATCCAATTAATTGATCATCATCTTTGTCAAATCGACATGTACCTGTTGGTTCTAGTTCACAATCAAATAGACCATTGATCTTTCTCACCTTACGCGTTAATTTTGGACAAACACAATGCGATGTTTGACTTTTATCACACCATTTCAAGCAACGTCTCGGAAATTTCGTACAATTACTTTGATCAATTGAATCTGTACAGAAACGACCAATACCTTTTATGTCAATATGAGACATATTTTCATTTGAACATTGACATGTTTGAGTCAATTTATTGCAATATATAAGTTCTTTAGTAGAATATGAATTGTGACAATCTGCATCATATTGACATTTTGTATCGATTGGTTTTTCGTAATTTATCTTAAAATTAAATGTTTCATTTGATGCCGTTAAATAAACTAATTCTCGTGAACAATCGTATGCTTTACATGAACGAAGAGAAATTTCTCCTGAAATATTAAAAACGAAGAATTAAAGTAGAGCATTATTAAAATGTACAATGAAAAAAACCTGGTTGTAAAAAAAGTACTGATTGCATGCCAAGATCGCTGATATTCATAATACTCAATTGAGTTGTCATATACTCAGTTGTTGATAATAATCGATTTGGATATTTATTATGTCTCATTGTATATTGACATTCAGTAAATGTCAAATTAGTTGGTTGATGAGTACATTTTATTAATAAAGGTACAGGCAACATCCAACGATTACCTAAATTATAAATCAATGTATTGTTAATATTGTGACTTTGACCAATTGAATAATATCCAATTAAATCGATTGAATTCGATTTCACAATATTTGCACCAAGTGAGATGTAAAGATTTGTATCAAATATACATTCAGACAAAATAACAGATGTACGTAAGTATGGACAAGTGGCCAGTATTTGGCTCACAAATATGTGAATATAAACAGTAAACAATCGAATGAACATTACATGGCATGTGTAATATTCACATCATCATCTAGAAGAATGACAAGTATTAAGACAGTGGTTATATTGATCAATATATATTTTATTTTATAGACTGTATGCAATCGGTACTCTCACTGTTACTTATAATGATTGATAAACAATATGCAGCCTTGCTGCTATATATATATATATATATATATATATATATATATATAGACATATATATGCGTGTATAAGATATTTTAATATAGAGTAATGTGATTGGAACAGTATGGGCGTAACTCTGTCGCACAGTAGTCTCCTCCTCTCATCATCATCATCATCATCATCTTTCTATTGCAATCAATAAACTCTCAAATGTGTCGAATGTTTCTCATCAATTACATGCATCATGAGAATATTATCGCTTCATTCTCGTTCATGTTGTGTTTTCATACTAAAATAGGCAAACTATTTAATTTATAAATTATTATATTTAACAGACTTAAGCTTACCTATTCGGATTTCTTAGATGCCATATTTTAGGTCATTACCGTTCTACATATCCATTCGTATCACATAAAATACTTTATGTTGAATGATAATTTTTTGTGCAAGCAATAAGAATCAGACTCAACTAGATAGTTCAATCTATTATAGTACATGTTAGTACAATCGAACTTTTAATAACACACGAATGCTGATATACGCATTAGAGTGCTAATGTTGTTCAAATTTTGTGATGAACACCGACAATGTTATATTAATACTGACCAAAGTGGAATAGCTTGCCCAATCACGAGTGCTAATCGGTTTCTATTTGTATTCCTCATAATATCGTAGTCTAGTGATGATTGCGGATAATCGTGTCGAATTTCCACGTTACTCTCATTCTTTCTTTTCTCCAGCGTTTACATCACACATTCATAAATGAAAGGCTAACATAGAGTCTGTTTTTCTCTCTCTCGAGCGTGCGCACAGGCGCCTAAATGTTGTTTGTACAAATCACATGAAAGATAATCATTTTATGATACATATATATATATATATATATATATATATATATATGCATACAAACGGTTACGTTCTGTTTTTCCTTCTTCATTTCTCACTATCCTATCCGTCACAAAAACGATGCTAATTACTTGATCTATTCGATTTTTTTCCTTCTATTTTGAGCTAGCACATATAGAAGGAAGCGTTTTACCTGTAGTAACAATTGACTACTCGGACATCTGTTCTATATGCTATTGGCAATAGTCAAAAGTTAAATGGACAATACCATTTTTCTTTTTGGAATGGTTATAATGATTGACAGTTGTGAGATTATATGACGACACACTTCATTTGATGAATATACGGTATTGTTAGTGTTTAGACGATGATGGCACATCACATCATATGCTCTTTTGCAATAGATGTATCGCCTCGAGACACTCGACTGTGATGGCATTGGTTATATAATAAGAACAACAATTTGTAAGCTCTATATTGTATGTGAATGATCACTTCTAACAAGATTGATTTTCTCTTTCTCTCCCGTTTACTTTAGACACATATGCGAATAAACATTCCATTGACTCACGTACACTTTTGAAGATGAACAAAATCATATTCATGATTTATGTGTCTAAAGATGATTATCACTTATTGTTTTTCTTTTAAGTAATCGAGATATTCAATTTAATCGAAAAATAGTCTATGTCAAAGAAAATCATCACTACATGACTGTCATGGTCGGTATGATTTGTTGCTGTTTACGTGATAGTACAAACATACGCGGATGCTGATAAGATTCATTGATCTATGTGTATTCAGATGTGAATCGAATAAACGTTATGGATATTGTTCTTACAAATAATAATAAACAGTAATCTGAGCTAATATATACTTGTTGTTTAGATTTAACCGATTTTGCCTTGTATGTCATTTATGAACACCGTTCGAAATAATTGATTGATGAATATTCGTTTTTTACAAGATAATACAGATGAGATATTTTATTATGACATTTAGATTAGAGAACATTAGAAAATGTCAATGATAAGCTAAAAACCGTCCGCAACCAATAACGATTAATAATGTTATTATGTTAAAGAAAATTTTTTTTTTATTCCTCATCGGTATTAGTTCCAATGATCAGTGCACGTTGATAGGCATCGAGTTTTTCTAAAGACATTTTTGGTAAATTTATGGAAGAACCTATATGGAAAAATAAAGATCGATTATGTATATCATTTCGGTATTTAAAAAAAAAAGGCATCACTTACTTGCTTCTATTAACTCAGTACTCCAATGTGTTAGCGTACAGTTATTTTGCGCCAATAGTTTTCTTTTTTTTCGAAATTGACCTAGCGTTTGATTAGTTACAAAGCTCGTTGGACTCATACTGACATAAGCAACAATGCGTAGTAAATCAATTGATTGATGTGTTAATTGCTCATCAGTGACAAATGCACAAGAATTACAATGTACAAGACGAGAATCCCATAGGACTAGATCACCAGTATGACATTGAATCAATTTCCCTATAGCATTTCCCCGATCTAAAACCGCATGACTACTTGGTATTGCAACGAAATTTTTGTGACGACGTACAAGATCATTTAGTTCAGTGAAACGTAAATGAGTAAATGGAAACACGATAAGACCTCCAGTGGTTTCATTCTGATCGGTTAACGAGATAAAACCTTGAATACAACATCGATCAGCCTTCGTGATAGGATTTTGATCAACATGATACCATCCTGTGGTTGTTTTCCATTTAGGTTCCAAGTACCAATTACGAAAAACACCACAGCCATCAAATGAGACTAATAATTCATTTGTATTCCAGATATGTGAATAAACTCTCTTGATATTTCGATTTGAACGAATATTCCACATGAAATCAGATTGGCCGACGCCACAGTCATTGATAATACCAAATCGACCATTGCCAGGCCTATCGAAGTAATTGATAAACAAAAAAAGAATAACAATTGAATACACTAGATATTTATACTCTTCAGATTTCTATTTGCATACCAATCATCAGACCATGTTGTTGGATTTCGACGTTGAATATTACGTCCAGGAATAGCCTCAAGAAAATCCCATAATAATTCTTTGTTAGTATTTATTTCATCCTGAAGCATTATATCACTAAATATAGCATAGCCATGTTCATTTAAATGAGTTATACCATCATTAATATTATCATTATTAGTCACTGAGAATCGTGGTGTTAATGTTGTATAATCGATGCGTACATGATTTTTGTCTAAACAATAATTTATTGGATTACTATCAGACATTATTAGTTAATTTAAATGGCTTCTTTTCAGCTTCAGTTACTTACATATATATATATATATATCTATAAATATTAACAGTAATTTTGACATTACTTAGAGAAATTATGCAATAACTGATATGTAAAACAATTCATAAAATAATGTCGTAATTCAAAAACCATAGAAACGAACATAGTTGTGGGTCAATTTTCTTCCAACGAATTAAATATTGGTATTGTAAATTTAGATTTTTGAAAAAACTTAACGATTCTCTTAACTGGTGAGACGAAACTCGTTGTGTGATTCTAGAGTCCGCAGGATACACTGCATGAATTGCACTTCTTTTTCATCACTGATGAAGCCAATGATTCCTGCACGACATCTCACATACACACTCGACTGCCATTGTTTATGTTTAATAGAAGTCGACGAGATTGACTATCGAACTTAGTGTTCCCTAATTAATAGCAAAATTATAATGATGCAATCAAGGTTGGGCAAGATAGTCCATCGTTCTACCAATAAACAAAAGAAAATGCAAAAATCGCAAAACTGAATACTATATTGCATGGATTTCTCTCAGAGTTGTAGATCATTATCATACTACCCCATCCGTGGTCTCGAGGTCACGTCTTTATGTGAAACGTGTGACACAATAGAAATCATAACTGAATGTAACAGTCTTTGCCACCATTTAAGAATATGAGAATAGAAAATGCTAGTACAAAACATTGAAAATCATAAAAAGCTGACTGGAAACTAAAATTAGTGACGATGAAACTATGAAATGAAAATTACATAGATAGAATATTGTAGATGCCAGTTTCGGTTCCGATCCCATTCATAAGTTCCCAATGCTCAGATATATGCATATATGAAAAAAAGCAATCGTGTGCAAGAAACTGCAAATTTAAAAATTTTTCAATGGTTGTTGAAAATAATTTTCTACATTCTTTTTTTCTTAAGCAGATTACTGATTCATGAATCTATTGCTTAAGTTGCCCTATAATAAGATAAATGTTATGGCCGATTTAATTCACATATTTCCTTTAGACAAGATTCGCTATGACTATACTTCATATAAAAGAGCTTCTTTGTTTTTTTCAGTCAAAAGCGTACACATCTATAGAAATTTCAGAGGATGAAAAGGATAATTATCGAATGGATAAAACGCAGTTTTCCTAGAAAGTTATGCTAAGGAATTGTCGTATGTAGATCGATTCAAAAATGGATTCAAGTGAGAATTGAGATAAAATAAATTTTCCTTCAATTGAAAATTGTAAAAATATTGCTGTAAGATGAAAGTTATTTTCAAATATGTACTGCAATATATTGCCCATAAAATTTGCTCACGTGAAAGTTGCATGTTGTAATTGAGGTAGTGAAAATCTCTCAAGTAGTAAGATTTGTAGTCGAAATATTTTCATCATTGATGCATTTCTATGAACCGATAACATGCATATAAATTTTCATCAATATCTTATGTACTCTAACGAAGTTAAATATGGAGAGAGAAGGGAACATCTCGATGACCTATTTTCCCTTCGGGAATAACTCTTATGTTGCATACCTCGTTTAATAATTTCAGTCTGGAACATGCATCCAACCAAAGAAAATTGTTAAGCTTAAAGGAGATTCATCCTCCTTAGGAGATTTTTTATAGGATGGCTATTAGAAGATGTAAGGACTCGCTTGCCGTTAAAAATTGTTCTGCGATTGAACAATAACATACTGTCGTTTAAATTTTACATACAAGAAACCACTCCTACATAGGTATAAAAAACGAACTATTCATTCGATACATCATTTATCTCATTGGAGTATTTATATGTAAGTAACAAATAATGTGAACCAGCAACTCGTGTCGTTCTTAACTTATTGAATAATGTATACTGAATGTTCATGCAAGTTAAACGGCAATCTTTCCGAAAATTAAAAAATATGAGTAAAAAGATTTCCTCGAAAAATGCCACACTAAAATGTATCTCTTTGCCATAATTAAAATGATAAAAATTTCATCAACGTCTATGAGTAGACAGCTTCCTTGACGCTATACGAACTTTTTCATGTTAAATGAAACTTTAAATAAGTTTTTGCGAGTTTTTAATCAACTAAAAGAAAAACAAAAATAATCAGATCTTCTCTTCTTCTTTCCGACGCTTGTAACTGACAGTTAAATTTTCTCGAAAGAAGAATAACATCAGAAGAAAAAAAAATAACGCGTGAAAAACAAGTGAAAGAAAAACGGAAGAAAACAAGAAAAACAAAACAGTATTAAAAATTAACATGTCTGAGTTTTTTTCCAATTTATAAACTCTTTCTTTTATTGCCATGTTTCACTGTATTGAGCTCTATTAATACCTTTTTCATCAAGAAGTAAAATTTTCACATTATCACCTTGATTTGTACTAGCCCATGCTGGAATCGATGATGCAATAAGACGACTTTGTATCATAGTATTATTTGCAATATTGTCGGCTTTATTAGAATAAACACGGACACGTGTTTTAGCTCGAAGTATGTATGTATCAGGAAATTGAAAGATAGATTCTGATCCATCATTGATGCTACGAACAAGTGTCCATCCTTTCAGTGGTTGATCAACACAACTTGTTGAAGCATTATTTATTGAAATGAAACCAGCTTGAACTTGATCAATATCAAATTTACCTAGAATAATTGTACAAATTAATATCGAACCTTCTTTAAAAGCATATTTATTGTTTGTTTTCTTTCATCTCACCTGTTTTTGATATGGCACGTTGTAAATCGGCTCTTTTTACTGTAATTATTTGTTGTGGTTCCTCCATAATAGGACTAGTTTCTTCTTTTCCGTTCGGTAATGAGCTATGATGATGATGATGATGATGATTATTATTATTACTAATATCGTTCGTGTTGTTGATGACTAATTTTTTTGTTTCTAAATCGAGTAACTTTCTATATGTTTCCAATTCGAAATGTACAGAAAACCAATGTTGTTTTCCAAGTTCAATGGCTTCTGTTAAATGGTTTATTTCAATTACTAAACGTTTATGTTCATTATCAAGACGAATACGTTCTTCATCAATCTGATTTTTTTCTTTCTGTTTTCTTACGTAAAGATCAATGAATGACTGATATTCATTTTCAATATCTTGGCGAACTTTTTCAATTTGTTTAAGTTCATTATCTAATGTTTCAATTGGAACTCGAGATGTTGATGAGACTAATTCTTTTTGTTTATTTGCCGAATAATTTAATAATTGTGTTTTAACTTGTTCAATACGTTCTGTATATGAATTTTCAAGAAGAGTTTTATTATTTTGTAATAATGTTTGAAAATCACGTTTAATATCTTCGATGGCTTTACCCAATTCACTTTTATACAAGTTTTTTTGTTTAATTTGTTCGTTGACTAGAAAACAACAATATTAAATTTCACTGCACTGGTTAGATAGAGTTCAGAATAACACAACACAGATTTCAATAAACTTATCCTTACTCCAGTTTATGAGTCCAGCAAAACTACTAGTGAAAAATTGTGCAGTAATTTTAAATTATGTTTACCTCTTGCATACAGTGTACATCAGTTGAAGTTCGAATAGCGCAGTCGTAGAAATTATTTTCTGTACCCATATAAACTAATAAAAATTCAATGTTTAAGAGATTTTTTGACTAGTCGTAGAAAATTTCTTATCATCCATTTGTTTGTCACTTCATGATTAATAAAATCAATTATTCTTCTCAATTCAAATAGATACTTTGGCAACAGCTATGAATAAAAGGTGGAATGTCTAAAAATGATCATTGGACAGTTCCTGCAACAAGAGAAACGAAATCGGCATCTTTATATATACATGTATGCATATTCGATCTTAAAACTATGAACAGTCAAAGTTCGATATTGCTAATCGAATCTTTTTTCCAAATAAAGTATAGATTCAATCTCTATTGAATTGATTCTATTAAAAATAATCCATGGTTTTCAACGAATGGTTCAGCTGTCATATAGAAATTCAATATATTACCAAGCTCAGCTTTTTCCGTTTCATAAATGGCTTTTTTCAATAATGTTTGTTCTTCTATTGTGCGAAGATTACATTGAAGTCGAATATTATTTAGTATAAGATCATGTAATTCATCTTCAAGTTTTTTATATAAATCATTCATTTGATTCATTTCATTTTTATTTGCTTGAGAAATTTTTTCTAAATCTTCATAATTATTTGTTAATTCTTTTAATTGTAGTGATGTTTGTTGATATTCATTTTCTAGTACGTGACGGCGTCTTTTAAATGATTGATCTTCTTCAGCACGAATTTTATCTTTAAGTAAAGTCAATTCTTTCAATGCTCGATTATGTTTAAGGATAAAGTGTTCGGTTAATACAGTTGATTCATCCATTTCATAACGTAAATCATTGATTTTCAATTCGAGACCATGATTATCCTGACTTGCTAAGCTTTCTAAGTAGAATACAATACATGTGAAAATAAAGTCAGGCTATTGAATTAAAAATCATCTTACTTTGTTTCTGTTTTTCAACATCAACTTTTATTTGTAGATCATCATTTTCATTACTCTTTTTATGTAATGCAATCACGTAATTTGAAAAACGGTTATTTAATTCATCAAGTTCATTTTTTTGATCACGGATAATGAATACATGATCTAAATTATTCGTTCTACCATAATTGAAATTGTTTTTATCTGTTTTGAGGTTAGAATAAGAAATATTATCATTGTTTTTTGTTGTTGTATTTGTACTATTAGTAAGAGCTATTATCTGTGATTTAACACCCGTTACATTTTGTTGATGTTTTTCTTTCTTGGAAGGCATTGTTAAATTTGAATGTTGTTTAGTATGTAAGCTAAGGCAAAATGTGTTTATTTCTCCTACTTATTCTTCTTCTTATAGGCTATACGAATATATATCTATGCATATCTATATCTATATGTATATATATATATATATATATATAGATACATGATACATATTCAATCGAGGGTTTAAGCATAGATTCGTTTCTATTTAAAACATCATATGATGGTATAGATAGAAAAATCAGCTGGATCATAGCAATAGTTGTCTAGGATAAAGGCAATCAAAACATGTCTTGTCTATATGTATGTAAGTTTATTTTGAGTGCATACTAGTTTATAATCATACGATTAGTACAAATAGACCTTATTTGAACAATTGATTCTTTTTCATCTGACATCATTCAGTACATTTCTAATAAAAGAAAACTAAAAGAAAATTTTATGTATTACCTATGAATAATTTGATTGATGAATCATAAAACAGATGTTGCTTAGTTTCATTGGTTGATGGGGTCATGCTAAGTCAAAACAATGTTCATAAACTCTTCAAGGATACATTTTCTATTTCTTTAGACAAACTGTAGTCTGCTGCTATGTCTATAAACTGAATACATACCATGATGCTCGAGTTGTCGTTGAATGTAAAATGTTTCGAGAAAACGTCAGCGTTACTTAAGGTACATAGCGAAAATATTACTTACGCATAGGTTACCATAAATGAAAATTGACCTTTTCATTTGCTTCTTCGATCTATCATAAATCTCTTTAACACAGGTTATTGACTGCGTAGCGTTTGTTCTTCTTGTTGTGTTTTAAAAAGCTATTGTTCTACTGATTTTTGCTATATGTTTTCATCGAAATGTTCGTGCCAAACAATGACTCACAGTTCACTCTTACGCACATGCCAGTGTCTCGCAGAAGATGGAATCCGACATCAATAAATCTCACTCTACTTTTCTAATATCGAACTATCGTGGAAATTTTTGATATATTTCATTTAGCGGTTTTCTAGAAATTCAGAAATAAAGGCGGAAAATAATCGTGATCAGAATAAATTCGTCTTATTCTTCCCATTTTTATTCTGCTGCTGCGATAGAATATAAGGCACACAGCTGTGTATTATCGAATTTCACATACTAGCCAAGAGTAGACTCTCTATTCCTCATTTCATCTTTTTCACAACATTATCTCAAAGTATCACTAGCTCTCAACAAAATCTCTTCATACTCAAGCACTTGGTCATATGAAATAACTGCAGAGAAAAGCCAATTACCAAAAACAATGTTGTAGAACTTCATAAATCTCTAGAATATATGATGAGGTTTTTCTTTTGAATTACCTTCTAATGTGATTAATCTTCGAAAAATAGAAAGCCAATTATTTGCCATCGATTTAAAAGATACGTGAGATTGTATAATTGATTTTTGAGATTATATCAAAAATGTTGTGCTTCTTTCATTCTTAACACTATCATAAATAAATCTAAAATACGTCAAACTGTGTACAGTGTGGCGAATCGATAGATTATTATAGTAAATGGTTTTGAAGAAATAATGAATCAAACTCGGAATCTTTGAGTATCTTCGTATGCAAAATACACTGTTCTTCATTGATTTGACTTTTTCTGGCAAAACGAAAAATCGAGCAGTCTCTTCATTTTATATGAAAATTCGTTTAAACCTTTTTAGATGATCATAATTAAGAGGTGATGTGTAAAAAATGAGTTGGTTCCAGATGTTAGTTTGTCAATCAGCCACTTCAAAACTTACTCGACTCAATTCATATCCGATATTTTCTTACTTGTCATGAACTTTCAAAAGAATTTCAAATAACTAAAATTCTTCAAAATTACTGTTGTTTTCAAACATGTCTCACGCTAAAGTTACGTGGCTATGTCGAATTTTCGATTCAGTTACTGACTCCAATGTGACGACTTTATATTAAGAAGCAAACTCTTGAAAATGTGGCTTCATAATTCACCAATATATTTTTCTCTTGGATAAACAATATATGCTGAATATCTTTCTTCAGGTGGTATCTAGACTAGCAATGATAGCTCAGATACGTATATTTTCCGTTTTCATAATGTACGAAAAACTTTTCCAACAGAAAACTAAAGAAAGAAATTCTTCTAATCATTTTAACAGTATACAGTGATACCCCACCGTATATATACATAGAGAAAAAGAATTCTTATTAACAGTTACATTGTGATGTTCCATATCAAAAGAAATACAGTGCATGCTAGTATTTATTAATTGAAATTGATTCAAAAGTGTGTACTGTAGTTTTTTTTCGCGTACTTTTTATTGATCCATGTTTAATCCTAGTAAACAAGGAAGATATTTAAGAAACAAAACTTTAAGATCCCGCTGAGTGAGAAAACAGAAAAATGGTATATAGAAGTGTGAAGACTGTGTCTTGTTTTTGCACATAATATGACGAGAATTTTTTTTCTACTTTGATTAATCTCGATCGTTAAAATGGAGTGAAAACTTCAATCAAGGAAATCGTAAAATAGAGTGACTGGGGGTGGTACTTTAACTTACTTTAAAAGTTAAAGTCAAAGTGCCACTCCTAAGAGTGACTTATTTTTCGTGAAGAAAATTCAAATAGATCTGGTCGTAAATCGCTTAAAGAATGCTAAGAGACCACTGAATATTTATATGGCAGTTTACTGGGAATCTCTCGAGGGTGTCAGGAAAGTGATTGTTGAAACGGCCTATAATTGCTTCGCATGCCAGGCCGTCAATTCCAGACTGAATTTGAATGACTTTTTGATGCCGTGCTGCAGGAACTTGCTGAAATACAGTTTGAATTTAGTAGCAGTATTCCTTGCCAGAAATTAATCGCGCCAGAAACACAAATAATACGGTCATTTCTCGACACAGGAAATAATTTGGGATCAATCAGAATCCTGGCATGGAACTTCCTGAAAGTCATAGGAAACTCATCGAAACAATAGCAGATCCCGCCGGAATTATTCCAGAAATCATTGATTTTCTAATCAGCTCCATCAAAACTCAACACAAAAGATCCTTTTCCAGCAGAAAAATACTGGAAATCACTTAACAAAGGGACCTCTGTTTCAAATGAATAATTTCTATTTCATACTGGTTAACTTCTTGTTCTTTCAAAAAGAACCAAGCAGGAGTCATCGACCATGCAATCAACAAAAACTTTTCAATCATCATAATGTTTCTATGTTTTAGTGAGATCGGATGTTTTGTGTCGGACACTTGACTTTTTCCACAACTTTCCATTCCGTGATAACGAAATTCGATCAATTTCAGAAGAAAGAATCGTGCAATCTGAATACAAAAGACAGCAACATCACGAAACTTTGCCACTATGCTTGTAGCAGAATGCACCCATGTTCCAAGAAACATTTACATTGCACTTAGAAAAAGACAAAAGCTCATCCAAAGATAGAACGATGATTGTTCCGAAGTGGGTCGAGGTTCTCATTTTTTCTAAAACCGTCATGACCTTCAACCTCACTCTTTAAAAAAAGTGTCATAATGAATTGGTTTAAGTCCCAGCTACGAAGTACAGAAATCAGAAATTTTCCAGACATTCTGACCAAACATTTTTCAAATTTAGCGAAAATGTTTAGAACTGCAAATGGCTCTCTATGACCTCTTTCTTTTAGAGAGCACTCAGACCCTTCCAAAGCAAAAATCAGCACTCATGTCCAAATCGTCAAGACTGAAATGATCACGAGAGAACTCAAGCTCTCATCATCAAGGTAGATGAAGAAAAATCATCAACTTCAAACTTTCATATATATAAGTGTGTGTGTTTGTATAAATAAGCAAAGTATTATAATAGATTGATTATAATATGATATGCAAAGTTTTCAATTATTGTCTGTTTATATTACCAGAGTTCACATTCTTTTAGCTTGATTTCTGCTCCTATCCTGGTAATTCCTCCATGCAAATAGATAACATTCATAATTTTAAAGGCCGTACATGGCATGACGAATACTTCTTTTTCGTCAGGAAACACGGACAACTTAGCAAGATTAAGTCCACTTCGATGGTTGCGAACCTCATAGGTACATAACTTACTGATCTTGTTGCTCGAAGCTGAGCTATCAGCAAACTTACTGGTGATCTCACGATCTTTGAATGAGGAAAGAAATGATTTTGTTAGAATACGTGACCCTTCCTTATATTTGTCAAGTTCACTTCTTGTCTATACACATGTCACGGTAACACTCCCCACAGAAACTGAATTGATCCAAAAAAGAATGGTGGGTGATAATTCCAACAATCGACGCACAGTACTGATTGACTGTTTCAGTCTCATTCAGTTGAGCTTGTGCTAAATTTACATTCAATAACCGATAGAAGTCGATCTCGGCGGCGTATGCTTGAAGAAGATATCTCGGGTCTTTTTCATTGGCAGCTCTATAAAATAAGTAGTCAATTTGATCTAAATCCGACTTTTTCTTTAACTTTTTTCTAATGTAATTCTGTCGAGCATTAGATACCAGTTTACTGAGATCCTCAACTTTGCCATATGGCTCGAAATATTGTTTCATATGTTTCGCCAAGTAATCTGCATTACTTCCGAC
This sequence comes from Rotaria macrura, assembly GCA_900239685.1. NCBI lineage: Eukaryota > Metazoa > Rotifera > Eurotatoria > Philodinida > Philodinidae > Rotaria > Rotaria macrura. Next base: position 121,411 of record OENT01000297.1, read on the forward strand.
TAACATCCATTCTATACCAGTTGATATACCTTCAAAACGATCCAAACATCGTCTCTTGTCTAAAATACACTTCAATAACAGAATATAATAAAATTTTCTACTCGAGAGAAAAAAATTTGTGATAATCAATCATTTTCAAATCCCCGATTACAAAATCAATCGGACATGAGTAAAACTTTGTTGTCGTACTACACTGAAACCAAATCTCAATCCTAAACCGAATCCCATCCAAATCCTAACCATAATGATACTGACGGAATCCTATATCCAAATATATACCAAATCTAAACAATTTTATATCAACCTTTGAGGCTTGAGATTCTTTTCTCGCTCCTGACACTTTATGTTGAAAATTCTCATCAGATTTGGATCATTTAAGGCCAAACTCAAATCTTAATCCAAATTGCACCCGAGATCAAATCCAAATCTATTTGCACCGAATCTCAAGACCTTGGATTTGTTGCAACCCTAAGTGATTCATTTCGTTTTTCACCATCACTATAGACAACGCAAGGCAATTCACTTTACTGAAATCTATAACCGAGGAAAAAAACCAACTGAACAATGTTACATTCGATTGCTAAGAGAACTACGATTAGATTGCTCAGACAATGAGGTCTTGGTAATTTTCTTTTCTTTTCACACTGCAGTTGCGTTTGAAATAGGATCGTTGAGTACCTTATAAAATCAGTGGCCAAGGTATATTAGTGCGAATCATCTTTTCACTAGAGTCTTGAATGTACGGACCACATGAGGACATGAATTCAAAGGCTTTCATGGGATTAATATTCACTAATTTGATTCTAAGAATAGTGTTGTGATAAGACTAGTTATTATAGTAAAGTAAGCATCAATGAGACGATTTTTTCGATGAAGTGTTCTGTTTAACATGAACCTCCAGAACCAATTATGACATGCTTTTAGTTCAGCCTCACAAATGCAGTAGAAATATCGTGGATATTCATGACAAAGAAAATTCCAAACCGTTAACACTTGAATATCACTATCGCAATTGTAACGTTGGTTAGTTTTTCTGATATAGATTCGAAAAACGTTGAATAATTACTTACATGCATACTGATTTAGTCTATTCACATGCTTATGTGTTGGAACAACTCATTGAGCTTCATGATCATTATAGCGCGATCTTGTGTTGGGGTGCTAAGATTGCTTCTTTTTCCCTCTATTCTTAATTGAGGTGTCATATATGGGATTATCAATGGAGGATACGTTCTCTGGAAAGAGGGCATTCTAACTTCAAATAATCAATAAAAATGATACAGGATTACCCAGGACGACAGAGCCGACTGGAGGACCCCATCGGAACCTATCTGAGAACTATCGGATCCGATAGGGATTCTTTGGAAACTATCGGAATCCTTGGTATTGGATTCCGATGGGAAGTTGTCGGATATCGGAAAGTGTCGGAATGACAGCAGTTCCTGTCGGAATACTGAGATTTCAACAGTTTCTGACATCCGAAAACTTCCTATCGGAATCCAATACCAAAGATTCCGACAGGATCCCATTAGAATTCTTGGTATCCGATAGGATCATATGGGGTATTGTTGCCCTGGGTAAATTTAATTTCTGTTAGTCGTGGCTATGTTCGATGTATATACTCAAAACAAAAATTCTGGTTCATGAACCAAGCTTATCAATACGACTATGATTCTCCGCATAACCTGACATTTTTTCGACCAAGAAAACATTGCTAGTGAATGTTCTATTGTCCGCTTCGATTATTTAATTGGATTGGAGTTAATTTTGGCGCAATACTTTTAGCAGAAGGATGCTGTGTCTCTTACTTTCAGAGCAAGAAGAAAGCACTAATTTCAACAAGTATATAGTGCCGGATGCCTCATATAGGTTAATTAACAGAAAAATAGTATGGTAGCTTGAAAAAAGTTTCAACGCGCTACTTTTGAGATTCGATCACGAAGAATGAACTACTCACCAGCGATCAATATTCGTGATGGCAGGAACTTCATCGTATTTTATATTTGAATTCCTTACACACTTAGCTAAAAGCTTTGTTTTTTCGAATTTAGAAAATCTACACACTAATGGCCAAGGGGGAAAGTGCAGGTTTGAAACCCCCAGCATCACAGCATTAGTTCAGCATCATTTCAGCATCGTGATCTTCTTTCACTATGAGCATCACAGCATTATATCAGCATTTCTTCTGCATCTTCAGTTTTTTCTCGGCAATTTAAGGTAGAATTTGATGCTTATGTATTGCCAAGGTAATATCAACACGTACTGACTAAATTCTACCTTAAATTGCCGAGAAAAAACTGAAGATGCAGAAGAAATGCTGATATAATGCTGTGATGCTCATAGTGAAAGAAAATCACGATGCTGAAATGATGCCGATGATGCTGAGATGATGCCATGATGCTGAACTAATGCTATGATGCTGGGGGTTTCAAACCTGCACTTTCCCCCTTGCTAATGGCCATAAAATATAACGTACCTTTTCTCTATTAGAATTTAACAAAAAGTCATCAATTCGGTGCGTTCTTTTTCTGCGTTGACATTTTTATTCTCTATAACACGTGTAAAAATCAGTGGTAGGTATGGCTGATGATTGGCTATGGAATAAAAACATGACAAAAATTGATGTCAAATGCATCATTTTAATCAAACTTGCGTTAGAGAAAAATGAAACCGAACATGAGAAAGATTAAACAACCACGTAATTTCATCGAATGAAAATCGTTAAACTTGCAGGAAGAACATGTCGGGGAAATGATTAAATATGCAAGGAAATCATGTCATGAATATAATTAAATTTTCACTAAGATCATTTTAAATCCTATTAATTAACCATTTAAATGATGTGCTTTCATAAATTTCATCCACAGTAAGCGTTTCTAACTAAAAGTAGACAAATGGTTTGCATTAATTAGTGCAAGGTTAGAAATGCATAATTCTGCACGCATAAGTAATGAAGCTAATCTGATGCCTTAGATTAATTGAAAATAGTAAAAGTAGTTGGTTTAAAATGATTCAAAAAAATAAAAGAATATAAGTTATTTTCATTATTCGAGAACGTATAAATTCATGAACTCAAAACAATTGAAAATAATGGAAGTATTGCAATAAATTGGGTTTTGTGAAATAATCAAAGCCATCCAATTTTTTTCAATGAAAAGTTTCGAAATAGCGATTTTAATGAAATTAGTTTGGTTTTTTTATTCACTGGATGAATCAACAGGATTTTAGATGTGGTGCTTAGTGATAGCGAAGAAAAGAAAAATCAAAGTTTGCCTGCTTTTGGTCCATCTCTTTGGATCCAATCGGATTCCTATTGTTAATCAGACACGGGACGATCCCGTTGGATTCATCACATGGGTAGATTTTGCAAGAGTTGAGAACAGCGTCATTCTTAGTGTATTTTTTCTTTCTTACTTTCTTTCTTTCTTACTGTTCATTCTGTTTTTTTTTTCGTTTATGATATTTTTGTTTTTCTGATATTATAATGCAAAGTTTGGATGAATGTTTTTATGTTTTCAATAATGGAAACGAAGCAAGTCGGCAACCTGAACCCTGCATTTCATAAGTTGATTCTTATACAAATCACAATAACTTCCTATTTCAATACTCATTAACTTGAAAAAAACCATCGATTGCCTGAAAGCAAAAGTTGAAAACAAGCAAATTGTATTTGTCTTTTCTTCAAGAAATATAAGTTAGTCTGTTTTTCGACGAGTATCAAATTTGCTGGTAACTTTTTTTTGTGTTCTACATTATCTGATCGAATAACAATAAGGTAAAATGATAGCAAGCTTTTATATGATTTTAAATGAATCATATCTTGCAAATCAATAGTTGTTTGTCGCTTACATAAAAGAAAGAAATGCTACAATATTGTTCCATATTAATGAAATTCTATCGAATGACGAGATCATATGCAATTAGTTTGAAAAAGAAGGCATTCAGTCAGATATTCAAGATACAACGATTGAATCGAAGCAGTTTTCCATCGAACATTTTTCTACGATGAAATATAATAAACTTTAAACGAATAATATTGCACAAACATATTGAAACTAAGTAGTAGATTCTTTTGAATCAATTAAGTGGAAGAGACGTGTGCAACATGAAGTTTCACTTAATCCTGAAACGCCTACCTGTGGTCCGAGCGGGCACCACCTACCTTGATATAATAACCACACAAACAGCATTAGATAAAACTGTGCATTTCTAGATATGCTCTTATGAGGAGTAGTAGAGTATATGTCTCTAATGTTACTCTTTTATTATTGTTTCTTTTTGATGGGAATATATCTTTATAAACAAATAAACGCTTGTTACTTAACTAGGGTTCATCGGGATCCCGTATCACCTCTCTAGTTTTGTCTTATTCTTCAACCATAACTTTTTAAGTGTTCATTGCATAACTTACCTTTGTTTGATTGGGAATATTCCGGAAGTTTTTAACGACAGCTAGAGAGACTAGATGATTTTAGAATGTGGGATATTGAATAATGACCTAGTTTTGAAAATATTTTGTCACTTTCTCTAATATTATTCATATCATATAAATAGCGGAGTATCGCTATCAGCAATGCATCGTTTTGAAAAATGCACAATTACTTTCTCACTACTTACCATCTTTACAAACTTATCATTGGATCATCTATACTATTGTAATTCAACATAAATATTTCTTCGGGGGAGGGGGGGGGATGCTCTCCGACAAGGAATCTAATCGTAATCAGTCAAAACATAGGTATGAATGCACCGAAAACGTCGATGAAGAATCATGTGATGGTGATAATAAATTAGGTTATGATTCAGAAGAGTGGGCTATGCAAGCGATTTGATTACCCATCACTAGTTCCATGTCCGATAGTAATTCAGAAAGCAGTGTGAGACAACGTGGTCAATTTTGCCTGACAGAACGGGATCACAACGTCATCACATATTGCAACAGTTGCAATGTTCCTTGTTATCCAGATTATCTTAAAGTATTCTTTGATATGTTTAGTGAAAAAGTTTTGAAGTAATAACTTGTAAAAGAAAAAGTTTAAAAAAATAAAAAATAAAAGATAAGACAAAAAATTACTCTTCATGTAGTGACGTTTTAGATAAATACTAAAGAGAACTGATATGATGTAACACTCGCTAAAAACATTATATCTATGTTATCAGTCCGGGATCTGCACGGACACCAGAAAGTCGATAAGTGATAGTCTTATAGGTGGGCGTTTCAGGGTTAAATATTCAATGAAGAAGATAAGAAATTGTTGTCTCTTTGGTCCCTTGTAGAACTAGAATTTTGGACACGGGAAGGAAGCTGCAAAACTGAATCTCTCTTGGTTCAAACACTACTGTACTTAAGTTCTACTTTAGGATGAACTTGGACTAGCTTTCTTCTATCTAATTTGGCATACGACTAAATGAATTCGAAGTCTACTATTGAACTTATCAGAGCACTGTCTACTAATAATCGCAGTTATGAAAATCATTCATTTCTTTCGGTTTCATTGTAATCTGTATCGTCTAATCTAACGAAAACAATCAAAGATACTTCTTTAAACAAGAGCACTTGTTGAAAGATCATGCAATCATTTTCTTTGCGAAATATTGTTCTGTTTTTGCATCAGTTTGCCATTTAGTTGTTGATAATTTTCATTTATGTGTGTTTTCTCTAATTCAAGTTGTGTTTACTATGAATTTTTTCGTCGCTTAGTACCGCACTAATATAAAAAAGTCAAATCTTAACGATGGCGAATTTTTCAACAGTCAATTTTTTGATTAAAGTCATCAAGGGATCAATGAAAAACGGAACTATTTTTCGCTGACTATTTATTGATATGATCGTCCTAGTATTCTTGTTTACGATTTGTTTTTCACATTGTCCTATTTTTAAAACTACAATCTACCTATAGATTTCAAATAAGATTTTTTTTCCACTAATGCAATATATGTATTTTCAGAATAATTGTCTTCATGTATTTATTTCAGTTTTATAAAATACTGTTTTTCAAAGAATGGACTTTCATCCCTTTCTGTTCGACGAAGATCGATGATCAAGAACGGCCAGGCCTAACAAATAGATGTATTCTGGATATTTTTTCGAAAATATTTCCATGTCGTATTTCCTTGTCCAAAATACAGAACTTGGCCGTAGTCTAAATTGTGCTACTACTTCTCCATTTCCATCGACAAATTTCGTCGTGAATGAGCCAAAACTACCCTCCATTTTAAAATGATTACCATTCCAATCCAAATTATATGAACTAGCAAGAACTTGTAAATTTTGTTGAATAACACCGTCAATCCATTGATTTTTTTGAGGGTCTAAAATTGAAACGTCTGCTTTGTATAGTAATGGTTTTACTGTAGCTTTTAATCGAGCAACTTCTTGTTTTGATGGATAAGCAATGAGTTGAATATTCTGCAGTAGGGAATACTTCGATTCAATGCGATAATAAAGATTTTTTTCACCTACATCATACACTGCAAATTCGCCTGGTTTGAATCCGTTGAAAAAATCTTTGCGAATAGTGTAGCTTTTAATCGGATCTTGTGGAGTGACATATGTCAATAGTGTGCTTGCCGATAGAAGCACAAAATAAATACGAATCGACATGTTACGTATGAAACGAGCACGAAAAAGTGTACAGATTTATATATCACCTTAAGTTAACTATATTACTTTTTTTGCTTTTTTTTCACATGATTCACTACTTGAAACCAAAAACTGCTATACAAAAACAAATCAAAGAATAAATCTTGAGAACAAATATAGAAGAAAATCGAAGGACAAATGACAACTAAAATCATTTGACAAGGAAAAATTTGGTTATTCATATTTTTGAAAGAGTTATTTAGTTCATATTTATTTTATTTTTCGATGCTTGACATTATCCAAGAAGATGTAAGAAATATTTCAAGGAGGGTTAACTTATTTCACTAATGATACGGTACAGAATCACTCTTTTTTTACAGTTCACGATTTAACCAATTACTGACATTTGATTTAATCATCAATAGTATGTTCTAATGAAGTTAAATTGAAGTATGCGAAGATAGGGACTATTCTTTTGATCGAATTAACCAGATCAAATGATCTTAGCATGCGTTTTTTAAAACAATTAATGAAAACTTATCTTTTTACATATTGATGTCAATTCGTCACTTAAACCAACCAGACGCCACACACTAATTTTCAGATCAGAAAAGAAGAACTTACGAAGTACTATTTCAACAGACTTTGAACAAAATATCAAACGTACATTTTCGATGTTGTGGCCTACGGTACCATGAAGATGTGGATAGATTTTTTTCTAAACATAAATGCTACTATTTGGTTTTGTAATTTATTCGAAATCTTTAGGATTTAAACGATAGTACCTCTTAGTAGATTTCATATTCTATTCGCAATCTTTCTTTAGATGAAGCTATATACACCATCAAATGCATATCTAATACAAAAAGTCTATCATCTAACAAATATTAATCGAGTACGAGCCGAAAATATTCATTATGATATATTTTTTTGTATCTTTTTGATGAAATAAGTAAGAACAACAAACGATGTTGACGTGTTTCATACAAAACAATGACTCTGTTGACAGACAAATGTATACATTATTGGATGAGTATGCAAAAACTAATTGATAAAAATTACTTTTGTTTGCTTTTGTTCTATATAATTCTTATGTCACAAAGATAGTTTCCTGAGTCGTTACCCGTTGTAAAAAATGCCCTTAAAGCATGCATTAATTAACAAAAGAATTTCATGGTCGTCTGATAGAAGAGGCCATTGTATGCTTTCATATTCATTAGCCCTATCATACATATGAATAAATGAATTAATAGCATTAGTATATACATGTTTCTTGCTCATATTTGATACCTTTGTTTCTGTATACAATCAAAACTATTGAAGGAATTCAACTAAACGAAATTGAACAATGGAAAAACATATAAAAGTTTAGCGAATAAGACCATGAAGATTGCTAATCTTCTTTGTAAGTTAATATGATTAGCGTTTCTTCTTTAAATAATAAACGAATGAAAAAGAAAATGTTTTCTTTAGTATTTGCGACGCCGAGTACAACACAGGAAACACACTATACTACTATTGCCTCTTGGCAAGGAATGCTAATCAAATAACTTGAATATATTTTTTCGTTGTGACGAAAAGTGTCGTGAGTATTGTACTGATTTTAGAATACATAAAATAACACGTATCATAATTAACATCTATATTTTGAGAGCAAATCTATTGTCAATTAAGCAAAATCCATTTTTTTCTAGCGTAACTTATTTGAGAAAAAATTTAAAAGAATTCACAGTTTTTATTGTCGATGATTCTATCTATCATTTAAGTTGTAGATGATGAATTTGATTGATTCGAATAAATAAATCTTAATATTTTTCGGTAACATCATTTAAATCTCATACAACTTCAATGAATTCATATGAATATATTCAATATTTTCCAAATAAACACATGTTGAATGTTATCGTTCTATCAAGATTGTGTTCAGTTAGAACCGTTGTATAATCACTAGAGACTCCTAAAATAATATGCATTATTTCCATATGTTCTCTGTTGCATTTCATCTTTGTCATTTGACTTGAAATCTATTTGATGCAATTAAATAGCTCCAAAACTATCATGAAAAGGTTACTACATACGAAATTCGTTATAGCGTAATTTTGTTTGAGCTTTGACAACGATTCTATAAAACGATCATATTCCACAAGAAGTTGACGACTATTCATCAGTAAATTATGAATGAAATAAAAGAAGAACATTCTTCACATGATGGAATGCAGTTTTCACATTTAGTGATGCAATCAAATATGTTCCATTTTTCCATTTCTTTTTGAGCGAAATGTCCAATGATCAGTATGCGTCTTCTAATGACGAAGTTTGAATTTACAAAAAGACGAATATTTGCTGTGCATCTAAAGCATAAATAATCTCAGACAGAAGAGTTTATTCATCAAATGGTAATGTTAAATGATCTTTGAATATTTGAAAGAGTAATAATTTGATCTGAATAACTTCACACGACCAATTGTAGTTTTCTTCACGTGTTAAAACTGTTTTATGAGCTACCTAAGACTAACAATGAGTTCACGCTAAGTTCCCCTAAAACTCTGCACTGTTCTAAATCAAGAAGTACTCAAATATACTGAAATTAGACAAGGGTCTAATTTGTAACTGATTGATATCATTCGGCTGTGATAATTCAACAGATATCATATCTAATCGTGACGTTCGTTAATTTCATATTGTCTATATAACTCAATCGAAGTTTTTCATGTTTTCTCATTTGCTTAACTTTAAAAAATGAAAACGACACTAAATAATTTTCGTANATAGAGAAACTGTTTATCTTTGCAACTGAGCTGAATGTCTACCACACGCGATTTTTGTGTTATCATACAATATTTGTTGAATTCATATGTGTAAGTATTTTCAGATAAAGTTTATGTACAATAGATTCTTGAACTTTATTTTCGAATTAGAATTAATTTAATTGTCTTGGCAGCGTACATGATATACTAAAAGCCAATGAATTCTATGTTAGGACCAGATTTTCTTCGATTGTTTCTTTATGTACGTCTGTCTTCATTCTTGCACCCACAGATCTAAAATATTTCTATTCCATTCATGTCAAACTACACTAGCTATTCTCAATACTGTTTGTTTCTGAACTTTCTTTAAAATATCTCTGCCTGTGACCATATTCATTCATTATATTCGAGATAGATGCCGTTTAATCGAGGCGAGAGCCGAATTCGCCATTCTACTAAGCATGAGAATATTAATCATATATGAATACAGTATTGACAGAAACTATCGATTCTATCAGGTACAACACGCTAATTTTTTTATGAAATTAAGATGCATGCAGGAGAAGCTCAACTATCAACTATTCAAATTTTTATCATTGACACACACTTTACGTGCTTGTGTTAATGACGATCTATTCTTCATTGAAAACTATTCGTATTTGCTGATAATATCCATTACTAATTTTTATGAACACATAAGTCACAACTTTAATTTTTCAGTTTTTTTCCCAATCAACCGTATTTGATGGAATTACTAAATATTAGCACAATTCGAATGCTTATCTTAATAAAGAATAGTTCCTTTTATCATCGAGAACTTTTAATCCATAATTTTACATGCTAATTCGAAAGGATTGTTGTACGTTGACACCGAACGTTAGTTATATGTTTGATTTCACCGGTGACTTGTGAGCATCATGTTATGGGAAAATATTTAATCTTTGTTGACGTGTTACAAAAAGAAAAATTTTTGAGCCCCACTAAAAATACAATTATCACAGAAACACAACACATCATGAAGTAATTTATTGCGAAGTATGCAAAGTATTCTGTGAATACCTATAGCTGTACTATAAACACTTGTTAGGAGTGGCTCGACAGGGGGGGGGATGTCACTAATAGGACACTCTCCCCCCCCCCAACCCCACATTAATTAGAAATTTTTCGATCTTGAATATTTTAAGCATGATCATGTAATGATGTTTAACATATCATACAATGAGAAATGCGATGATTTTGAAATAAAAGATGATACTTATCAATTTGAAAAATAGTATAAGAATGTTACGGACGTTTTTCTTTTGCATTCTTTTACACATTATATATATATATATACAATGCTCGTAAATTAGTGACTTAACCATTTATACAACATGCAGTTACTACTGGTAATTCTCCAATGGATACGATGACTGACCTATAATACTTCTTTTCGTTCTATTATGCATACATATGTCTGTATGTAAATTGTACTCAGGCACAAGATAAGATGACAGAGAAAAAGAAATGAAGACGAAGCATTGAAAATAAAGACTGATCTTTTTGCTTAAACTAATAATTTGAGCACAGTATTGGGAGTACAAAATACAACACAAGTCTTTATTTTATACTCCTAAAAGAATATTGTCAAATGCATGACAGTTAAAAAGAAAACTACGGATATGAAGTAAATGTAGAAGTTTTTTTTTTCATTTTGCTCTGATTTTATTTCAGATGAGGAGTACTGATCAGTTATGATTGAGTGTTGTGAAACACTTTCAAATTCACAATCTTCAAAACGCAACAACAAAGGCAAAGATGGTTATGAGAAAAAATCAAAAACAATTCAGGTGTTTCTCCTATCAATACTGTGAAAGAGAATAGATGTTGTCGTAGTTGATCGTTTGAGAACGGATACAATAGAAAAACGACAGTCATTTTCTTTAGCGTTGACAGTCATCGTATCCGATGATTTACGGGAATATCCGATTATCGTTTACAGTTAACATGTAGTGAGGACAAACGTCTACGCGGATTTTTCATGATCACCCTTTATGACGACCGTAATTTATTATCAGACTTCGTTTTTGATAATAGTAAACGGTTACAAAATACGTTCACCCTTTCTCACCGTAAGTAATAGGTATGCGGCCGTTCACGATCGTGGATCATCGAACTGAGTAAAAAAAATGAACCCTATCAAACATAAGAAATGTTTTTAATTTTTGCATTATTGCAAGACTTATCTGGAAAAAACATTTGACAGACACTCGCTCAATTTTTAAGTGTTCCAGCCATCCCTGTACATTGAGTAATGATTCTCGGGGGAAGTTAAACATTTGGATATTCGCATGCAGAAAAACCCCAAGTAGTAGAAGTTGACGAGAATTTTAAAACTCCCTACATGAAAGTAAAAAACACTATTGATGTGTCCCATTCACTTTTGATTTAGTCCTGAATAAAACAGCTATTTTTTTATATGATATTTACTCCATTGCTCATCTAGTTTATAACGAAAATGATGGTGCTTGTTGTAAAAATGGGCAGTCAAAATATACTCACGAGCCCTATTCGATATTTAATAACTCACCAATAATCGAACGAATCCATAGCGAATTTCGAGATGTTCTTTCATGGTTGACTATTGTTGAGTGAAGATTTTACCAATAATTTATCAATAGAACAAAATTAGTCAACTGGCTATTGTTGAGAACTTATCAAAACTCAATATTCTTGTTTATTGAATCGTGTGAAGGTATATTTTAAGACATAAAAACTAAAAATTTAGACTACAGTTTTATGATAACAATGCCCAGTGAAACATTTTAAGTCCTTAATCGAATTGTTCTGCAACAAAATCCAAATTATCGAGCGATTTTAATTTTGATTTGTTTCCAGAGTAATTCGATAAGAATCAACTAAAAGTCTTCACAGGAATATCTATCCAACATTAGTGTCGCTTCTCGATTCCTGGATGATCTCTATAGAAAAACGAAACTAAAATAAAGAAGTAAACAATAAAGAGTTAAACAATTCAAATGACTTTTGCTAATGATTAGATGTTAAATTTGCAACCATAGTGAAGATCACTTCTCATAACCCTGCTCTTCTTTGAATGTCCTTCACGTTGAGATAAGTACTTCATGTAGATCATCTGAATGAGACATTCCATAGGTTAAACTTTCATGAGTACTACGACCTGTCGTGAGCGATGCTATAGTTCAATAGTTAATATTCACTAGGCATCTTGACAGTTTTTAAAATTTCCTATTTCAAAGGTTATAGAGCCTTGAATAACATTCGTCGTTTTGAGAGAAGTTCAAAGAGCTATAATTGATTATTGTGATCTTTCATATTCCATTGATATGCATGATATTTAAGCTGTTACAAAAAGAAGAGAAATATATTTTATTATTTGTTTTTTTTCAACATCTACTAGAGTTACTTCATTTCAAACTACACATTGATTTCACAAAGACAATACTCTTACAATTAAAAGAGGAAAAATAAAAATCTAAGGATTAAACTCATTCAAAGAACACATTCTCTTAATACGAATAAAAAGAAAGCCATTTAAATTGTTGCACAGAAAGAAAAAGAAATACAATAAAAAAGAAGAAGGGAAAAGGTCACTATGAGGAAAAAAAAGAAAGAAATTGGTATTACATAAAACAAACGCACACGACAGCACTGTTTTTCATTCGAATACACTATTAATTTTTTCCTTTTTTTGCTACAAATATTTGACACACGGAACAAAAGTATTAAGTATCTCCATCTTCTCGTGAAGATGCTGCTTGTGGTTTATCATTAACATAGATTTGAAAGCGTGTTACAGCTCGACCTGCTTTCTTATCATAATCAATATTTTTACCAAATACACGGCATAGAACATTGATTAATACATTTGGTCTTGGATTATTGAATTGAACCCAGATGTATGGTGCTTGATATTTATCTTGACGATTTATTTTACCGCTGTAGATAGCAAAATAGAAAGTAAACGATCCATCTATTCTCAAACGAATAGAATTATTTATCATACTTATAAGGAAACCATGTAGTTTCGATCGAACCACATCTTTGGTCAATGCCATTTTCTGATACGTACGTTATACTTCCAATATTATCTTCATCCGCGGGGTACTATAAAAAAAATAAGAAAGAAAACGAAACCCATCATTTTTTAATCTTTTTCTTAAGCAATTCAATAAATTAATCACTTCTCCATGGCAGTGGACTGATATAGCAGTTGACTTGTGTTTGCATGTTGCATGGTATAGTTTGATTTCGTCTGCTGGTGCACCTGGTTGTGGTTCAAAGCCAACGATCTTATGAGACAGAAAGTTTTTTTCTTTAATATAAATCTCGGTCTATGATTCAACTTTTTACTTTATTCATTTTAACAAGTACACATGGTTTTCCTGTTGTATAACCATATTGATTTTGACTTGTACAATTACCTGAATTACTAATAATGAATTTTGTCCCCTCTGATCGTTTCACTTTGAGTTCTGCACGCTCGTCATCTTGTTCTCTTTTTGTAGGTTTATCTTCTTTCCAATAATCTATTCAGACACTTGCGTAGAAGAATAAAACTGAACGACCCTGTCATTTAACTTACAAATTTCAAGATATTGATCAAGACTTTTAGCATAAATATTAACTTTCTTTAAATCAGCGCTCTTGTCAATTAAAATTAAATTTTTATCAGAGTCAGGTTGAGGACGAAAGCCGAGACCTAAAAATAAAAATTAAAGGGTATCGACAATGTTTTACGTATTAAAGCGAATGTTCATACCAGGCGAAAGTGGATTCGACCGAGTAGTCATACGTGATGATTCGGAATAATATCGTGGACGATCACGTGGTGACAATGCCATAAACACAGCTAACATTGCACAGAAAAAACCAGCCAATCCAATATAGAAGAAGAAATAAAATACGCCTAATTTGGCTATTTAAAAAAGAAAACATTATTTAGTTTGATTTCGAAATTTAAACTACAACTTACTCCATCCAGCTCCATCTCGGCCGAGGAGTTGTTTCTTTTTCGAATTGTACAATCCGTTCATTAAACCAGAAAATCGTCCACTCATGTTGATATCTTTATTGTGTACGTATATTATACTTATCTAAAAGAAAAAAACAACTTGCTGGTTCGATGCTGATCTGATTTCTCTTATTCTTGCCTCGAATAAGTATTCACGATAATAAAAAAAAAGAAAAAAAAAGTAACGCAGTGCATGGTGAATAAAAAAAAGGAAAAAGAGGAAGGTGTTTTATCTCGGTGCATTACGATCGGCTGCATACAGTTTATCATGCAGAGAAAAAAACCCGAAAGAAATGATTTGTTTCTCTTCTTACATGTAAAGCCGCACTACGAAAAAACTGTTTTTCTTTTATTAAAGGGCAAACATTCTATCGGTTGATTGTTATTCTCTTTGGAAGAAAAAAAATCGACGTTGAAGAATGGCAAAAAAAAGTTTTACGCATTCCTATTCATATTCTATACTTAAATGATCAATAAAGACAAAAAATAGAAAATAGAAATGCATCAAACGTATATTCAAGGATATTCAGGTTTATGATGTTTGAGGAAACGTTCAAGGTCATATACAAAATAGAAAAGACTCGGTTCGAAAGAAATATCTGCCATCATAATGCTACTTCCTGTTCTGATTGTGGAGTATTCCTGCTTTTTTCCATTGGTTATAGGAAGCTGGTGAAACTTGTGGTGCCATGATTTAGCGACCTCTCATGATTTCATCGAATAAACGAGTCATTTATTGTAAAAAAATTTGAGAGAACCTTACAGTCAAAGCTTGCATACATATTGACGAATGAGACAAACACTTCTTAACTGTCAAACATATTAAAATTGAATTTTAACAAGAAAAAAAAGAGTGTCTGTTTATTTTTGTATTTTGACTTTTCTTATCAGAAAGTCGTCATTTACTAATCGTCGGATCTGATCAAAGTTAAATAATTCGATAAGATTGGTTGTCGAAACTGTTTTTATGAACTCAATCGGTGAGTACATGATTATATGTTTGAGATCGTCGGCATTGATCTTTAAAGTTAATCTTTCACAGAAACGAGATACATACGTGTATATATATATATATTGATGCATGCAGATGATTCATCCATAAAGATCAAATCTAAGTAGAAAGAATGAATTTGTGTGAGTTACATGACAATCGTATCACCCTATCGAATTCATGTTTATCTAAGATTCTAGAAAAAAAACATACAATAATCATATGAAGAACTATCACCGTGTACCATCACATCTAAATAACAAGTTTGAAATCTTTTTGAATCAGCTACATGAGCAAAAGAACAGTCACATGAATTCAAGGAAGGATTGTACTTGTCTGATTTAGAAGTAACTAATATATTTCGATTCTGTGAATTTTCCTAGTGATTATAGTCAAGTGACATCGTTCTCTGAGTTGTTTGGGTAGTGATACAAAATGATGACTTTTCGCGTGAGTATTAAATAGAATTTCGATTGATTCTATATTTTTCTTGATGTCGATTGAATAAGAAGCAATTCCACGATAAAATTCAGATATTAAGTTTTGTAAGATCAGTTGAAGTCGTACAAAAATGAGTAGTGTTAGAAATCTTTAATTGAATCTCGTTGTATGACTTTCATAAGATGGTACCGTGTCATAGGATTTTGTATAATTTCATGACATTACTTTACGTAATATATTTCGGACAAACATGTTTTGTACGATTTGTTTTCACGCTCTTGCCAGATCATAAAAGAACAAATGTCGAGTCTCATCTGATCTTAGCATTTGATTGTTTGGCCTGGAATCTCATAGGATTTCACTGTTGCAATACAAGTTTGATTTTTCTTAACTAATCATGGTTATTCACACTTATTTGTACAGATGTTTCTGCTTTTTGTGGATGGCATAAATAATTAGGTAGTTTCGAAGAACGAGTAAATTTTTGTGCTGTTACTCTATGCACACACATATTTACACGTTTTTTGTTTGGTTGCAAGATTACGGTTGTATATCAGTTTCGATGAAGTCATAAATATTATCATCTATTTGCTACTTGATCAAAACAATTTAGATACGGTAAAAGTATGCGTTTAAATTTTCTTCAGGTAAATTTCTGTCAAAAATATCTATTCAAACAAATCGAAATAGCTAGTAGCGATATGATTTCAAATACTAGCTAATTCACATCGAATACTAACTATTTTTTAAAATAAAATGTAAACAGATCAATGCCGACAAACTCTGCTATCTTGGATTATCTTGCTTGATTAAACGAAAACAAAGATCAAGTATTCTTTTTCAGTCTGTATTGGGAAATAATCTTCATGACATTCTAGTTGAATTGACATAAATTTTTTTCTCTCTCAGTGTAACATACCAATTTTCTTTAAACCGAAACTGCAATTGCTTCATTTCACATTTGACTATCATATTAAGACCCCATAGCTTAATGAATTAATAATTATATGAATGCGTGACTCAATGAACTTTTGGAAAGCAATACAAGTAATAGTGAAAATGCTCATTGAAAAGAGTATTGACATAATCAGACAGTCATTCGCTCGTTTTTTATTCATTCTATACAGCAAATGAAACCGATAATCGACGTTTTCTTTTCATCCTGGAATAATATTTAGTTCGTGAACGACAGCAAGAAGCCATCGTAGAAGAACAAAAAACATCAACAGCATTTCTAACTGGATACCCCTAAGTATTTTTATGCTGATATATAATTATTCAGAATAAAGAAAATATATTTTGACATTCGACGAATAAATCATTTATCCGACTGCAGCTAAGAAAAAGCAATTATTTTCTATGCCAAGAAAATGTTGCATAGTAGACGAAAGATCAATGAGGAAATCTGCACGAAAATTTGTATAAAATTGTAACGCTTATTTTAACTTCGTGAATTTCAATATAATTAAACTTTACTTAACACTGTTGATGAGCGCCATCTAGTCTTGGCATATTAATTATACTGAAATTATATAAGTCGAAATTGTTGCAACTATCACACAACGTAAGTAAGAATGTGTTCTGACTTTTTTCAAAACTTAATTCACTCTGCTAAAACCGATTGGCTTGCCATATACTTATCGGTTCTTAAACGGATGTTCTATACTGTCGACACGCTTAACTACAGAATATATGTCAGCCTGTGCGTGTATTTTTATATGCGCTTGATAAACTTTCATATTCAACCGAATGAATCATTTCTAAGACTAGCAATTTTTTTCGTAGTTGTCATCTTTATCTAGATTGTCATGCAACGAACAAGTCAGAACAATCGATCATCTACTTCAAAATTAGCTCTCGACTATCCATGGACGAAAACGAAAGAAGAAGTTGCCGATTTCTATACAGTTGATGAGAAACTTGGTCTCTCAGAAGCGCGTGTTACAAAAGATCTTGAAATATATGGACCAAACGGTAAAACAGCAGAAAGCCCCAATTCTAATATGAACATAGTTCTTATGTTTTTCTCTCTTATCTCAACTAGAACTACCAACCGAAGAAGGAAAACCACTATGGAAACTTATCTTAGAACAATTCGACGAACTTCTAGTCAAAA
>OENT01000298.1:0-57096 GCA_900239685.1 Rotaria macrura
GTATAGTATGAAATGTTTTAATCATGTAGATCATGTAGAGGCGAAATCAACTTTTACAATGATTTCAGATAATTTTTTATGGGGTAAAACTTTTGAGTAGAATGCACACTTAACTAACTACACAAAATGCACGATGAAGAACACTGAAGCTACATGAAATTTCGAATAAAATGCAATTTGGGATATAAATTCATATTAAGATGCCTATACTAGACTAGCATCGTACAGTTGGAGATATATTGACAAACTCATGCATTTAGATCGGTATTCTTATACTGCTTTTTATTGACAGTGAGGATTCATTTTTTTCTTCAATGAGACATTCTTAGGCGAATACTGAAAGAAACAAGATTCGAAAGATACTTGAAAAGTAAAAAGTCCACATTCTAGCAAGTATCAATAAAAAATGACTGATCCATTTGATTACATGTAATTCAAAACCAAATCGCACACAGGTATAGTAAACAAAAAGATGAGAGGAACTGCTCATTTTTAACAGGATATAACGTACAAGTAGCATTGTAAGTTTGTGCGACTATGCATGAAGCCTAGTGATACCGATATGATCGTATGCGAGCACCGATCACGGTGGTCGTATTTGATCGTCGTGTACGATAGCTGTGTCAGGTCGTATTCAATAGTATACGATCATAGTATATGACCACCATATACAATCATCGTTTTTCGTCGTATTTTGTTGTTTACTGTAGTTTACGATCGTGGGTTATGAGTCTGGGAAGTCGTTGTGTTGCTATTTCATTCGTATTTGAGTAACTTCTATAGAAGAGATTCCATGAAAGTTCCACGGCAACAAAAACAATCTAAATAAAAGCGCAAATTTTCGACGAGTCTTTTTATTTCGTACAAATCAGAGAAACCACAAGATCAATTATCAAACGAAATCAATAAGAAAAATAAACCCAAATATATTTGAATTTGTTTAATTCTCCTCTAGATTATGGTATTTTTTATATCTTCGTTTGAAATAGATGATTTAATCGTCCGAAATACTACCCATGTAGCCAATAATGTAAAATAATGGACATTATTTTACATTATTGGCTACATGGGTAATTGGATCACCGCATTTAATTACTATTACAAGCAAAGTGATAGATATAACACTACAACCCTGTAAGAAGTTTTTTTTTAGAGTTAGAATCTTTCTATTTGTTTATTCCTTGGGCTTATGAATATTTTTCAAATAATATGCTGTTATGGATGTTGAAAGTTTTTGGAACCAGCGCTCTTAACTTGTTTGTGTCGAACGATTGGTTTCTCTACCTTAACAGTATATCGCAATAGTGTTTGATTAATATTTTTTACTCTAGTATCATTCTTTCCATTTTTTTAAAGTTTTTCCGAATGCATTCCTTATAGAGAGGGACTAGCACATAGTAGTGGTAAATTATACACAAGAAAAATGGATACTGAGTGATGACGAAAAGTTGAAGAAAATCATGTTTTTACATTGAATTCTTTTCAATCTGCCTTGAAACAGCTGACATCATTGAAAGATATACTACAGCTGATAATATTATCTTTTCCAGAATCTTCATTGCATTATTGATAGTAGCCCGGCTATGATACTGGTAAAAGCCACTTACTTATACAAACTTTATATTCAGAACATGTTGACTAAAACTTTGCAGTACTGAGACTGTGGACTCTAATGTTGGAGCTAATAATTTCTATGTTTGAGTAGTGTATTACCTATGAAACAAATGAAACGTTTTCCTTTGTAATATGTCATATATTCAACAGAAAAATACAATCATAGAAAACTAAAAATGGCTTTTTTCGAACTGTTTATTTTCGTTGCTCTGAAAAACTATAAGACTAGCATACTGTGTATTATTTTCAAATGCATGTTTTCATTGACCTTCTATTAATTATTTGAAAAATACTTGAAAATACGAAACAAACCTTTTGTGATTGTTTTATTCTCAGCATAAAATAATGCACGCGAATAATAGCGAACAAAAGTATTTTATCCAACTAATGTTTGAAGTTGTATGTGAAAACTTGGATTTTCGATTAAATAACAAAACAAAATGCATACTGCACGTCTAGGACCTTTCGAACATGATGTATTGGCATTTATATAAAATCCTCACATGTTTACATCAGTGCGTTTGGTTATGATCTTCTTTTCTAACCTTTCTTCTCAGTATTTGTTCTTCTAGCTGTCATATAACTGAGATATCATTAATAAACTCAAAATTTACAAAAACAGAAAATTACACGATGCTTAAGAAAGTATGGCGTTTTCTTATTTCGAAATCAGCTGTCTTTTGATATTCAAAAAATTAATGTCAAAATGATTCCTTGAAAACAAATAGAACTACAAGCTTTTATATATTCATAATTAGAGTGCAGAGATAAAGTTATCTTTTCAACTGAACAAATTTTTATAGAATGCATTGAAATTTGTTCGCACCATGAGAGATTATTGTTCATGAAAATTTTCGTCTAGGTTATGCTTCGATGTCTTTCACAGGAATATACTTTAGATTTGTCATAGTAGAATCCAACCTATGTTGCTGGACTGATGATTTCATTTGAACGTGATTTGAATTCCATCTAATTGTTTCTGATACTATTTGGAATATACTCTAAAATTAAAACGGTTTGAAACTAGATATTTGATTTGAAATCCAAGAAGAAGATTGCTTTTCGACTCATAGATAAAAACAGATAAATCAAAGATACTTACAGCACAGTGAGAAGTATTCTTCTGACACTGTGACATCAACTAGAGGTATTTACATAGGATTCTAGTGTTTACAAGGACAAGTCATCGACTCATCAGATCATGACATTCTAAACACTAGATCTGGATCGTCGATGGTCATCGAAAAATTCTTATCGAGTAGCTTGAAGTCCAAGATAAATTTTTTTACATAAACCCTAGAAATTTTATATATTTGCCATCGAGACATCGAATAATTACAGAAATGAATATAAAAATGTATACTTAATTAAAGTTTGCCAAATACCTACACTATAGACATGAACTGTTTTTCTTTCCTACGAAAGACATATTTTCAATTTAACTGCATCAGAAAACACTTCGATAATTTTCTCTCTAAACTTCTTCTCTTACTTAAAGATCTCAATTAGATAAATGAAGTGAGAAAATTGAAAAGTCAAAAATATGATAGCAAAAACGGTTTAAAAAAATCAATTAAGTAAAAAACAAATGATCAGCCTGTTAAAATATTATAAAATTTTTATTATTGCTAATGATACTGTCTTGCTCGTGAATAAAGTCTCATTTCTGTCTTCGTTCGAATCGTTAAATGATAGGTGCGGTTTTTATTTATCGTGATGAAAACCAAAGAGAAAAAAAAACATAAAAAATTCAGACTTAGAAAAAAATTGATTAATCGAAATATAGACGAGAATCCAACAGGGAATATCGAATAGGAGACACTCGTCAAAGGCTTCATACTCAATAATTAGAGAATGATGTGTCAATTGAACAGATAGAGCTCAAATCGTGTATTTGACACATCCAACAACTTGTCGCACCGTGACGCTAACTTTCCATTAGATGCGCTTTGAATAAATTTAACCACAGCGATTACATAATGCTTTTCTTCATTTTCATATTCATACTAATTCATTTCTTTATTTTGTTCGATCGAAGAACTTCTATCGAGCTTAAAATATACTCTTAATATTTAAGTCGAAATTAAGTTTGTTTCTTTTGACTCGTTTTCCTATACGATAGTCATATCTGTCCTTTACATGGTATTGATTTCATTTAAAAAAAGTATGAACACAACATTAGAGATTTTGCACTGACAGAACGATGCTAATATGTATTCTCACTATCATGTCGATTATAGATTGACGATGATTCAATGTTTACATGCAATGTTTTGCACATTGAAAGAGAATATGTATGCCAAATAAATAATCTTACAAAATTCACTTCTGAAAGCCATTCTTTCTTCTATTGTTTTCAATAACATTGCTTCTCACATTGCCGACGAAAAAAAATCCAACAACACTTGCCATTTTAAGCAGCAAAAACAGAATGAACAGAATTCCTTCAAAAATGTTGTTGACAAGATGCAAATAATAGTGCTGAGTGGCAGTGAAACTTGCAATCAAACAACACATATCTATCGAATCTCGATTTTTCTTATCGAAGAGTAATATTTTCGTATTTAAAATGAAAATGAAGAATCTACTTAATAGTTTCCTTCTTCACATTTTAAACCATCACAACTCAGACCTTTGTATCACTATGAGAAAATCGATATTTTATAAGAATCTTAATGAATTTTCATTCGAGGTCTCATCGAATACTTTAGATTATTTCGTAATTTCGATGTCTACGACGACGCCCAATAGTGAAACATTGAAAATTTCTTCGAATGAACTAAGAACAGATGACAATACTCGATCCTCGAATGGTAGAAGCGATTCTACAAATATATTGCTGTCTCCTGATTTAACTACTAACAATAGTTCGTTAACATGGATTAATTTTGTGAATCAATTCAGTAGTTTCTTTTTGGATAGTTTTTGGCATATTGTCTTACAAATAATTAATCTCCTTATTCTTATTCTTGGCTTTTATTATGCGTGGAATATATGCACAGCGGTGAATGCTCAGAGCTTCATATCCATGTGCTTACTCGTAATAAGTATTGTGGACATTGGCGATCGATCGAAATTGATCTTACGCAAGTGGAAGTCCTATAATGTAATTTTACTTGATGAACAAAACTTGACCACTCATCAATCCTCGCATCGTCTCCGCTATTTTCTTAACACTATTTCATTTATATTCACTGTAGCCGGTACCATACACGCTTTCAAATGGGCTGTAGTATTAAATAGAAATTGCGAATTTATTCGCGCCAGCCTTGGCGTTGTGTGTGTAAGTCGATGGATTGCTTGGTCTATAGCACCAATGAAACCTACCTTACCCGAAAAAAAATTCGGATGTTTTCACTACATATACCTTGTACCTGTATTGATTGAATTTATCTATATAATTACTGTAATACCGGCTAGTTTCAAGGTTCAGAATCAGGAATGCTTGTACACAAATATTGAAGATCTCTATTTATATGCACCACTTAAACCATTCGCTGATGTTGGATTAGTTCTGTCTGCTTTTACCATTGGTCTCAGTTATAGTCTCTTCATGCTTGTAAAATTTTATGTTTGTCTGCCTCGTTGGCAAACAACCTCCGCTCGTATATTAGTTGTTCACTGTGGATTAACAAATATCCGTAGAATGATTTTTATATACTATCATGCAATCGGGGCCGTACTTCTTTTTCAACCACGCTCTGGCAGTTCATGCAGTCAAGTGGCAACCCGTCTATACGAAACTCTGTTTCTCTGGAACCGATTTCGAGTGTTTCTTCCAATTATTATTTTTGTAGTTATTCTTTTTCTTTTACTTATTGTTCTTCTCTTCGCAACCCTACTACTTTGTTTACCAAATCGGATTACTACTCCAATAAGAATGTTGATTCAAGTATACAATAACTACATGTTTTAGAACTATGATAATAATTTGAATGTTCTATGTTCAGCGAAGTCGTTTTCCAGATTCAATCCGAACAAGTGTTCTACCTGGATCAGTGCAAAATCCTAACGATTCTCTACCTATGATCTACTTTGGTGAAACATCTGATCGATTCAAACAATCGAAATGGTATGTAAAACGTGGCGTTACTTTTCTTCTATGATGTTATAAACAATCGATCTTTTGCACGTCTCCTTTTAGTTCAATATGTCAAACAGAGTTTTTACTAAAGGAAAATTTGAAAACATTACCTTGTGGTCATTTCTTTCATGAATCATGTATCTCAAATTGGCTTCCTATCAATGCAATGTGTCCAACATGCCGTCAAACTATCCAATCGACGAATAACTAGACGAAACATTTTGTGCTTACACTTGTTTACTTGAATAACTAACAATACTTTCCTTTCTGTAATTTTAGCATTAACTTAGCCATATAGGATATGAAACTAAAAATTTAGAATAAATATAATTTCTGCTGCATCTAAGATTTGCGATGAATTTTGAAAAAACATTTTCGTTTGTACATAAGTATTTGATAGCAACTGATCCATAGTGGACTTGAAATGCACTTTTGAAAACAAATCCCTACACTATAGCATATTAGTAACGAGACTAAATAACTAGCTTGTTAGAGTAAAGGAAACATTTAGCCAATGTCTCCAATCTATAAACAAGATAGAAACTGAAATTTTCAAGAATAGATTTCAAACCTCTACGAATTAAACGTAAGGATTGGTGAACAGTGGGCTAATATAGTTCAATTCATGATACGTAGTTGGTTGAATTCTATAATTGAGTTAGAGTTCTGCAGTAGTGCTGATATCAGTGTCGTTGCCTTCTGTATCGATCAATTCGTCTAAGATTTGATTCGGTATGGTGATCAATGTAAAATCGTCGTTCTACCTCTTAAGTTTTTCGAATTAGATCCTGGTGCATGGCCTCAATGTTGAAGAATGTACGTGGAATATTTTTAGGTACGAAAAACAGAAGGTAATTAAATTTCGTAATCGTGCTGTTGTAAAGCTTCATCGTGAAATAAGATTGCCTTGTCTATTCTGATAAGTATCTTCATGTTTCTTAATGTTGATCATCGAGTTTCTATATTGTTTTCTTTGTATGTATGAAATATTGTTACGATTAAAATCTCTCTCTTCGAGTTTGCTGTCTCTTGCAAGACATTTTAGTCTTAACTTATCTTGATGAAAATACATAAAATGATACATTGAGAGTCAGACTATATAATTAAATGTTTTCAGAAGATCAGAAGTATCAAGCAATCTAGTTGAACCTGGAAGATAGACGAGAACAAATATTGTGTCTCAACGGTTCTAGCACGCATTACTCAATCGATGGGAACATGTGACTATGACTGAATAGTAAGTATATTATTCTGCATCTGCATGTCTTTTCCGTTTTTAACTTTGACTTCGGATTTTCCTCTGTCCATCTATCGATGTTTTTACATCCGAACTTTATTCCATGTATAAGAATCAAACTTTTATTTTTTTTGGTAACGATCATCCATCGGGAGATGAAATTCAACACTTGGGCATGATCAAATGAAAAAAACATTGATGCCAATCATTTTTATTCCCAACATAACCATATGTTCTTCAGTCTGTATGAGTTTATTTGGCAATGATATTATTGGTATTTACAACAAAGGAAAAACTTAATTTCGTACAACAGAAACTCATAATTTAAAGTACTCGATTGGATCATATTTTTAGTTGCTTAAAATTTCCAATCAGATTAGGTTTTTAATAATCATATTTAGTTGTAGTTAGTAGTATTTTTATGTGGTAGGATGAACCTGATTGGTTATTGGAATATAATTGAGAATTCTTCGGAAAAATAATTGACATTCTTTTGTTGTCAAAAGATACGAAAACGGACTCAGAAGATAAATGAAATAAGGTAAGTAATATAACCATACTAGGACGATATACATAACAGCATCACTCAGTACAGCAAGAAGACCAACAATAGATAATATAGCCAGTGGTATTTGGGTGATTAAATAGAGAGTAACAGTTGCCATTAGTTGAATAATCATTTTTCTCGTCTTCCTCCATGACAATGCCTGACGGATCCGTCGTTTTTCCCAGAAGACTTGTGCTAGTAGAAGTAAATTAATGATTGAAATCGAAAGGACAGGTGTAAGAGAAGATAAAATCCAGTCAATCGTAGCCCAAAATTTGTTTGTTTGATAGCATGCTCCACCACAAACGAAAGAGTTACGATTGAGTTGTGTTTCGAGTGGACAAGTATAAGTAATCAGAAGGGTGGCGTACCAAACAATTGGAAATGTGATAGAAAATATAAGAGGAATATAGTGAATGAGTTGACGACACAAAATAGTGCGATGTAAGGAACGTGACCAAAAAATAAGAATGTATCTCTCAAGAGATGCAGTAGTCATAAGACAGAGAGAGATATATGCAAAAGTATAGTTGAGAAAGATCCAGTAGAAGCAAAAGGCAATTGTGCCCAATGTTACATAACCAATCCAAAAAAATGACAGCGTAATGGGCAGCTCATTGGCAGTATAGGCAAAGTTACATATTGTCAGAAGAATGAACCCATGATTTTGCCATCGTCGTAATTCACGTTCACGTATAAAGCAGCAGAAGATAAACAATGAGCAGAGAATAGATGGAATTTGGAATGTAAGAAGTACGCCAAACTTTACCAAACGTGTTACTACTGTTTCGAGTGAAGAAGTTAAACTGTCGCTCGTGCTATTGTTTATAGTTGTATTGCTCATGACCTTTTCACTTGTAAGTAAGTTGCTCTTTTCCTTCGAATAAATCTAACGATAAATGAGAGAAGCACAATCAACTTTGTCTCTGCAAGACTACTTGCGAAACTATACTAGATTTAAACATTTTATCTTCTAGAGTAAAAGGTTTTCTTATAATGATTCGAAAATTATGCTGTGCATGGATCATCATTGCTATTCTCCTAGCGATTATCATGTTTATAGAGAAAAATAAGTTTTAGAAGCGAAGCATCCAAGAATGTCTTTCTCAACTATTCGTATGGTGAGAAAAGAAACGGGAGTGGTTACGTAACTATACTGTCGACTTTGCATTAATGGTAACAGTCTCTCGTAAAACTAAGAATTCTATCCGATTACTGTTTATCTCTCGACTATTTATTTACACGTAACTCTCTTGACCGAAAGCAAATAAACCACAGCTCATCAGCCAAGGTCTTTTAGCTGCTAGAGCAAATTAAGCATTATCTACTGAATTCGATGTCTTTGATAGCTGCTATTTTATTTTTTAAAGAGTTTGTCAAGCATAAAATACTGGATTATAATTCATTAGTTAATAATTATCGAGATTTAAAAAAGTTATAATTAAAATGTTCATTTATAAATATTATGCTAATCATCTATTTCGATAATATCATTATATTTCATGCTTCGCAGTTTTTCTCCTATACAACGATATGTTTACACCATCTTCAATACTATCAATCTTTATTAAAATCGGGTTTGTTCTATAAAGCACCTGTCTAGACAAGTAGTTTCATTCGACTGATGATGAACAATCATCATTAAGCTTCTTCGGTGTCTAATAGAATGAAAGGGAAGTTTTCAATATGATTTCAAAACGTAACATGAGTAATCCCGAGCTGTTCGAAAATGATTTCAACTAAATAACGCGGCAAATGAGAGAGTTTTTGTGTCATCATATAGTGAAAGAAATATTTTTCGAGCCTTTGATTTTCCCCAAAGAAATCGAACGGATTTATACCGTAGGTTAAAAAGGCTATGTTAAATTTAGAACTATAGCCAACTTTTTATTTACTTCTATAAGAATTTCGTCTTACATGACATAAAATGAGAGTTATTCATTGATTCTATCCGACGCACTTACGTATAATCGTCGAATATTATAGTTGAAGTTATGTTAACAGGTGAAAGATAGCTATAAAAATACTAAATACCTTTTGTCGAATGGCACAGTTATTAATTTTTTTCTTTGGTTCCTAATGCTTTTTTTCTTGTTTAGATTAATAACAGGCTAATTATTACATATTCACTGAACATACTGAATATTTCAGCATAACTCCACATTTACTTGTGAAATGAAAAATAAATAGCAATTTTATCCTATGCCAACATGTTCAAACTGCTGATTACATAAAACCAGCGTCAACTTTAATAAACAGTCGAATGCATATTCAACAGTAGGAAAAGTAGATTCTTACCAATGCTAATTATAATAGAAATAAACAATTGTACGATGCTAAATTTATTAAAATATAATATCTATGCCAGCTTCTTTTAAATATTTATTTCTCATTCAATGTGAGATCACGAATCTCTATGGTTTTCAAAAGGTAGAAAATATCTCTATAAATCTACCAACGAAGTTTAATACTTTCTAAGTACTTATGCAAAAGAAGAGACAACTGATGATATCATTTACATGAGAAACATTTACTCAAGTAGACAATATTAACTGAAATAACATGCGGAAAATACAAAAGTAGACATCATTGAAGACACAAATGGTAAGATAAACGGTTATGCGATGAATAGAATAACTAGTGATTCAATACAATGACTTCGTATAGATATTGAAAAAAGGCATTCATACTTATGGAAAAAATAAAAAGAAGTGCAAAAGCCAACAACTTGACGGAAAGAAAAAAATACTGTTTTTCGAAAGTGTCGTATTAATCAAATCGTCAGATATGGTTTGCTTAGCTCTACAATAATATTTACAACTAACAGAATACGAATGAAGTGAATAAATTTATCGATCTAAACTTAAGCAAGGGCTTGAGTCGATTTTCTTTTACATGTACCTCGACATGTGATTTAACTAAACTGAGTGAGAGCTCAAATACTGAAGCAGAAATAAATTTTTAAAAACACTTTCAAGCACTCAAAATACAATAAAAAGGGTGAGCCATTTACATCTCTTAGAAAAATGTAGTTTTTTGGGTGTAAATTTAGATTTTCAAAGCGTGAGAATAATAAAACACTCCACATTTTTGTGTCGAAACGCACACTTATTCCAGAATTAAGAAACACTCCGTTTTAACACTCAGCTTTTCGATGTTTAGTTGCTTTCACGTTCTTTACTCAGACTTTCGTATGAATATTTACTTTTTCCTTATAGGCGTGAATGGCTGACAATCGTGGTCGTAGTTTTAGCGTTTAATTCCCTTTCACCGAATTCGATACTCGTTCATTAATGAACATGCTCATTGTCTTAGCAAAAAAGAAAAAGAATCAATATGTTTTGAACATCTTTGAGAAAAATTCATCGCTAGATATGTTTATAAGAATTTTCCATGAAAGAAAAAGTAAATCCTAGCCTTTTTTCAATGGACAGAGTTTATATAATCGCATGAAAAAACACGTTTAACAAGTGCACTTAGTTCTCTTAGAAAACTTTCTCTATCGAATAGTCTTTTACTCAGTAATTCGATGAGTTATATCTCAATAATTCATTTAAATCCATAGAATAATATATCATGAAGTTGAGAAAGGAAAGAAAGCACTAAAAGAGAAATAAGACCTATTAAAAGGTGAAAATAAAGAAACGTACTGGCAAGCAATTTAGGAACTCTATGCATATTCAATGAGTCACCCGTTTACTGTCACTTAAATATATTCTACTGTGAGCTCTTTACTAAGTTATTTCACGCGTAAAAATGCACCCCATATAGGATAGAGAAGCATGATTGCACCCACACAATAAGAGAATCTACAAAACACGAGAGAAATCAAATCTCAACAGGAGATCGATACTAGTATCAATACATCGACAATCGAGCGTTCTGCACACATGTCGACCGATTCTGTGTGCTGATTGATGGTTGTTCTATGTACCATAACTACAGAAAGAAAAGCACGTTTGGGACAAAGTGACATTTTTATTTACAAATATATCCATTCAACTCATGCCTATTACGCATAGTTACAAATGATTGACAACAAAATACAGAAAACTGTATTTTTAAAATCTTAATCGAAAAATTAATATTTCTATTTGACGACAAGAATTAAAAAATAATCTGTAGATATGAATAAGACGAATATCAATATAAAACAAGCTTTAAAAATCGATTCAAGTAGAAAAATTTTAATTAGATATAAAGAAGAGTTTAAGAAGATTATGAAAGATTTTAATCTAATTCATTAATGTTTTAGCTTACATGAATTAATACGATTGAGTGTCATATAAATACATCAACTATAAGACGGTAAGCGCAGTTATCGTTGGTAAACGGTAGGAGTCAGAAAAGTATATAACGTAAGAGTTTCTATGTTAAATCGCGTTCTAAAATGATCGGAATTAGAAACTAAACAATAATCGAATAAATTGTTTTAAAAAACAGAAAATCGATTTACACTTCCACTAAAATGAACATTTTTCTCTGTAGGTAGACTTGTTTTATTAAGAAAATGTAACAGGGGCATAGCACAGAAAAAATAAATACTGAGTATAAACTAAGAAATCCCATTGACTTTTGATTCTACTTCTCTATGGCCTTATCTCTAGCGTCACTTTATTTTTTAGTCATCGTGAAATATTTTAACCAATTGAATTTTTTCAAAACCTGGCAGAGAAACAAAATTGAACATGGTTTCCTTTTAGAAACAACAAGAAACATTACTTCTAAATGGGTATATTTGAGTTTCCTCAATAGCATTCATTTCGATATCCATTAACGAAACATGATGTTCAAATATTCATTGTATACAACATTGATCATATGTTGAATATAACTCTATGTATAATTATAAGAGTGTAGCAATTTTAGTTCTCTACTGCTTTTATTGGGATATTCATTTCTTTTAGACGTTTTCATCTGCGTATGTCATCTTTACATCTTTCGTTTGTATGACATGCATACTAATATGTTTCTAACGAATTTTTCCTACAACAAGTTACTTTAATCTATTTATGAGTAGTATGAAGTCGAACAATATAATTGTGAAATCACTAGGGTCGCATAATAATTAAAGAAACATTTTCAGCGGCATTTTTTATACTTGAGTTTTTTACCATCTTTTTGTCCTTTACTGACTATATTTACTAACATTTGAGAGACAGAATTTTTCAAAAATGTTGATTACAAGAGAACAATGAAATATGCACAGGCTCTCATTTCTTTGTATAGCCGTTTGTAGTTGATAAAGCAGGAAGTGTATGATTTTCACACGTCTTTTTTTTTTAGAAAACTGCCTTAATTTTTATGCATCTTCTTTTCCTAATGCTAACGGTGCATCAAAAATTTTACCGCGAACATTCTCATTAATTATATTCCATCTATTATTAACTTTTCATAGATCAACATAATGGACATCGTTACAATTTAGTGATTCGATATGTTCATGAAATAGCTGTCACAGGAACTGTGCAATCACTGTGTTATCGTGTTTTTAGACGATTTAAGTTCAATTCACATCTTTCTTGTTTTCATAATCGATATAGATTTAAGATAGCATTGATTCTGAAGTCTACGTAAAACACATGTAAACAAGAAACGCAAAATCAATGCGCTGAAACGTGGTCTGGGAATTAAACATGTTTCGAGGCCAACACTATTTACATGGGAAGATTTTATTTATGTAAATATCTCGGGAGATATTCATCATATTCCTTATAACCTCTATATCTCAATTGGCTGCGTATTAAAAATATTACAAAAATATATTGAGACTATTCATACAAGGTCAACATGCTCATGCAATTCGTTATACATTGTTCATGATGCAACTTTGGAAGATTACAGATCTTGGTTAGATAGACAATTAATAAGAGATTCAACATTCTGCATAAAAAAGAAATGCGCAGTTGTCGCTGACACCTGGATCTTAGCGACTTTAGGACACACGTGGTATATATTAGATAATTGACAAAAATGTAATTTTAAATGCATGGTTCTTGAGAAAATATTTTTTATACGTTGCTGATATAAAGGCTCAGAAGATTTTATCCGATAGAATGATATGTTGGAATAGTTTAATCAATCAAACAATGGTCTTTTTCATTGAAGAGAATCAGTATGAAAGAGATAGATTTACAAATATTCTAATCTAAGAAACAAAAATCAGTAGTAGATGTCAGCATTTTTAGGTAGAGAAGACAATTGATTGAGTAATTTGTTGACTGAAAAGATTAATGTGTATGAATGGTTACCATGCTGGTTGAATTGATGAGACGATGAGTCATATTATATTTGTCACTTTTCTATGCACACAAACATTCATAGATATAATCAGCATAGTAAATTTTTTGTTTCATCTACACTGTCTCCAAAATTTATGTTAACATGTTCGTTTTGTCTAGGAAAGATTAATGAAATTTCAATAATGTTGAGTTCCGTTGCTCTAATGACTTCTGAGAATTCAAAAGAAGTTCAAGTATTATGAAAATGATAGCTTCAATTTGTTCAACGGAAATTAGGCTAACTTCAGGATTTTACTGATACGTTGGATATTCTTTGACGACAGTATCTGAAATTTAATTAGACTAGATTGTTTCACAGGATATGTAGTGTTTATCTGTATTAGGAAGATAATTATGTTAACTATTTGATTATTAATAATATCCAAAAACCAATACAAAATTTGAAAGAAAATCACGGCTCGGTCTTACTTGTACTGTTTTCAATTAACAAATCACAAACAAAAAAATGCAGTTATAAAATTTGCTATCATGATGCTAAATAATTATTTTTCTAAATTTATTTCCATGAAATCTTGAAAATGCAATTGTCACAAAGCATTTTCTACCAATTGTAACATATATTAGATAATTCATCTACGAAATCTTCAATAAATCTATTCAATTTGAGTAGTTAGCATTGATGATAAATCCGTTTTTGTTTTACTCGTATAATATAGTATGATGGTTAATGATTGGAAAATCAGTAATTTTCCAATTTCATGAAGTCTAGTAGAATAGTTATTCAATGAAGTACAGCATGTTTTTAGTTGGCTTGAAAATGAGGTAAACAAGCAGAAATTAGAATTAAAGTTCTGTTTTTCTTTGAAAATTTGATTGATTCACACTGTATACAGTTTTGTGTTTATGATGGACACTAATTAGTGATTATTACATAAAGCTACCTCATTAAATTAGAACACCTAATGCAAAGTCATCAAGTACCATTGTATGATGTATGAAGAAAAAGTGCCATTCGAACGAAACATTTGTATTTAACGACGATCAAAAGAAAGCAATTTTGATATGAAACTTCGCTTCATAAATGAATCACAAGATCTTTAAAAATACTCTTTAATTTTCAGTCAGAACGAATGTTTTGCTTTCGAGATACAGTAAGATTGGTGTAATCTTGATTTTACGAATTTTTTTACTTTGTGTGATTATCGTTCATGTTTATTTCACAAGTCAACAAAAATATCTGTATTTTAAAAAAGCTTTAAAAATGATTGACAAGGGGGGAAATCCGGATTCCGTCTATCCCGGACACGGTCGGGATACAACAGGGATACAGGAGATAGATAAAATAAAATTCTATGGAATCAATAAAATACACACTATACATGATGTATACAATGAGATTAATAAAATGGGGAAAAGTGGATGCCGGTATCCTATGTATCCCCATTATATCCTCTGTATCCCCGCAGTATCCCGAATCCGAAAATATCTCGCGGTTTCCTCGTATCCTGGATACTGCGGGGATACAGAGGATACCGGGATCCGCTCCCCCCTCCTTGTGACTAGATCCGACTCTATATATGATTTCAAATCGAAACCACTTACTTTTAATCTTCGTCTAAGGTTGGTTAGTAATTCGTGGAAGCATTCTTTTAAATCTGCAACATGTTTTAATGACAGATTCAATGATCGTAAACAATGTATTATTGAACAGTAAAGTTACTATACTATGCCACAAATTAATATGAATGCTGCTGTTATTCTAAAAGTAAATTTTCTTCTTTTGCATTATCCTTATTTTTTCTCATTTAGAGTGATGGTAATCAAGCACAAGGTGAAGATATTGCTGATAATGTTGAACTTAAGGCTGCTTTTTATGTAAGTTAATTAAATAATTTAAAAATTAAATACAATATTTCCAATCCCGAAACAACGAAAACATTCGAATATAATCTATTGACTAAGAATGGGATATCTGTTGACTTTCAGCCTTATGAAAAGTAATCGTCTGACGTTCAGTGTATCCAGAATGATCAACAATAAGAGTTACAAGTTGATTAGTTACACTTTACGGTTCTCCATCAAAAGTATTGTGAACATTAGTAAAACCGAAATTTGTTTTAAAGCGATGCAACTTTTTGAACTTCGTACGAATGTGAATGGAAAACCAAAATTTCTTAATTGCGTGCAAAATATCATTTGGCGTCTATGTCTAAACAATTAGAGATTTTAATCTTTCCGAACAACAACTTCCTTGTGCCTTGAAGTTATTTTTGAAGTCAAAGCTACGTAACCGCTCATAGTTAATGTCACAGCTACACGTATACTGATGGATCTTAGAATTTATCTGCGACAGAAAAGCAGTCGGCTTTCACGAATTACGAAAATAAGAATTGTAGTTTTATCAATAACAGTTTAATGCTTAATGGATCAAAATTTCGGCAGACATCGAGTACCAAGATTTTATCTGCAGAATGACTGTGAAGACGAAAAGCAAGTAAGATAGTCCTTTACAGTTACTATTTTTTCTACACGGCAAAAGTCAGTTGAACCATTTTGCAACACTATTTCTCTTGAGATTATGAACATCTTTTAATGTGAGGTAAAAATACCAAACTGAATATGACGGTCATATTCAAATGTTTCATTGACCAGATTATACACACGACCTAAAATCAATATCAAAATACCTAA
Source organism: Rotaria macrura (assembly GCA_900239685.1). Classification (NCBI taxonomy): domain Eukaryota; kingdom Metazoa; phylum Rotifera; class Eurotatoria; order Philodinida; family Philodinidae; genus Rotaria; species Rotaria macrura. The sequence goes on from OENT01000298.1 coordinate 16,416, forward strand.
GGAACTTCGACCCACATGTACAGTATGATGTCGCCATTGAAAAATTCTTTCAATTCTCTTCTATCACAGAAAAATAAGTCTATCAGAGCAGCGCCCAATGTGACTAAAACGCAGCTCTCACGTATCTTCTTTCTAAGAATAAAAAATACACAAAGGATGAAAATACGAATTAGTTAAGATACTATTCTGACGAACGCCACATATTCAGTGTTGATTGTTATTATTCACCCATGATTTTTCATTTTTGTAATTTTATCATGGCAGACAACGAGTTAGAGAGCAAAATCTTGCATATATTCATTCTTAAAATCCAGATCGATCCAGTCTGTAACAAGGATGAAGACTCCTAAGGTTTCCGAGAAGAAGCTGCTTTTAAAAACTTGTAATCACAATTCACTTCGAAGATATATGTCACTGGCACAGAACTGATTCTATAGATGGAATAAATGCAGACTATTTTACATAGTTTTCAATACGTATGACTCATCAATGAGAACTTTATTTCAATACTATCATTCTTTATACATATTATATTATTCAAAAGGCATATCAAAATTGGGCTAAAAATAATAAGAATATAAGCAAAAAACTACGTGGTCGAACAGAATATTCAACTGAGCAATTCTTTTTTAGAATTTTGCTCAAGCTTGGTGTACGAAAACGACTGATTCATACTCGATCAATCAAATTTGAACTGATGTTCATTCATTGGAACATCTTAGGTGGTGCTTTTGCATCTATTCTTGTACATTCAATGATATTAATAGTGAATTCTTATTCAGAATTATTAGTCCTACATCCAAGTTCAATGAGTTTGTTCGAGTGTTTGGTTGTAACCAGGTCAAGGAAGTAGTCGAGTGAAAAAATGTGTGGTTTGGTATAGTTAATACCTTTCCTTACTCGTACGTGAAATCAAAACAAAGACAATAATGAAAATAAAACCATTTTTCATTATATATTTTTTGATTTGTTGAAAAGAGACATGGTATCGAATGAATAAACACCTTTAGGAATTAAATTTTGAAGAAAAAAAACAGTTTTTATCAAACATTTTCAGTTTTACAGAATACTATGACCGGAAATACTTGTCAATGTTCTTCCTCGTCGATGTTTTTTTTACAATACAGCAATCTAATGAAATCGTTGCGTTGTATGAAAAGAATGTAGACATTCAGGTGAGGGGAACAATGGCAGAACGATTTAAAAAGTGAGAAAGCGTTATTTTTTATATTGATCCTAATCATTGAACTATTATGCTGATGTATAATTTTTATTTATCACTGATAAAAATAATCGAATGCAAAATATTTTACGGAGAGATCAACTCTTGATTATTTGTTTGACGAACACAGTACTGCCGAATCTGTGTATATAATAAGTTGAACTTAGGAGAGAAAAAGCGTTCCTTACGAAGATGATTCCCTATAAAGTAAATTTTGTACGCCTAATCCAACGAGTATTAGGTTTGCTGATAGAAAAACAGTGTTTATCAAACGAATATCAATATGCACTCGACTGAAAGGAAGGACATATGAAATAAAATGTGTTTGTGGCTATATCCGTATGTTTGCAGTCACGTGCATAACCATATGTGCGCATATTTTCGGCATTTTACAACAAATATTTGCATGCCATAAACGTATTCCCAAGTTCACAGTTTCACCTATCAGATATAATTGTTGATAAATTCCTCTTCCAATAAGAATTTTTAGCGATGCAATTTCGTTCAATCACATTTTTCTGAAGTGAAGATTTCATCCGATCAGTTTGCTTACGATGATGTTTCGACAAATGGGGCTTTCACCAGGTCGGGATCATTTTCAATTAATTGTTCTCCGGTATTGGATTTTACCTATTGTGAGGTTTTCTTCATAGAAAGATGTCATTCAATCACGGTCTTCTTGTTCATAATTTCAGTCTCCAATTTTGAATCAAGCAGATTTTTTCGATTCTAGAATATTAGCTTGAAGATTTTCCAAAGAAGCACTTATCTCTAGGACTTCTCAGATTCTAAGTTTTCTTCATTTCTTTTCACAAAGTAGAACTTGATTAAATAGGCTTCTTTTGAGAAGTCTTGCGTTATAAATTGAAAACGTTTTTCAATACGACACAGAAGCATAATTTTAGTTTTGAATAAAAGTGTATCATTCTCTAGGTGCGAAGATTTTAAGAAGTGAAGTGCTACTCATTTGTCACCGACTCTTCCTGGGTACCACTCAGGACTATAGTAACGAATCGAAAAGCTTAAAGGAAAGAGAATTTCATAATTGAAGAAAAACCATTATCAACTAGTGCTTATCATCATATCACATGTAGAACGTGAAGATACCTAATTTATATCGAAATGCCAATGATGTACTGCAGAGACGACACAAAAAACAGAGTAACGTCTCGAGAAATATTTCACTAGTGTGTGAATGAAAAAGTTACCTATTTGCTAAGTTCTCCAAATGCTCAAATCCACTACTGATTTATTCGCTTCCTTGTACACAACATATCATACGTATTTTATTGTATGTATCCTATAATTAATAATGACTACTTCTTGATTTTTTCATGTATACCGAACACTGATGTACGGTACTCGCGATTTGTCGAGTTTTGTGGACAAAGTTAAAAATACAGTACGTTTTATGAAGATTATAACCTTTTGTGATATAAAAGTTGCTAATTCAGTTTTAAAAATCATAAAAAAAACTAACCTTTTTTACTAATCTCAAATTTAACTACAGCAAGGTCGAAACTTCAATTGAGTTAAAGTGAGATTTTCGAACTATATTCTTGAATTTTGTGTAAAATAGGAATGCAAGCAAGTCAAGATTCGAAAACACATTTCATTTCAGAAACAATAAAAATATTTAAATTAGCTCAACAGTGAAAAATTGAATCGATAGTCATAGAGTGATTTCAATAGTTCACGAACGAATCGATCTACATTTTAATGATGAGTTTCCCATCATTTACTTGACTGCGAATGTAAGCTGCAAACAATTCAAATGAAAATGTCCCTTGTAATCACGTAAAGATCGATGTTTTATATGATATTGTTTTCTTAAATACGTGAAGCTGTTTCAAGTGATAGAAAGAATATAGGGATTGCTCATAATTTCTTGCAGACGACCAAACAATACACAATAAAATTCTTGAATAAAGCCATTGAAAATATTCGAGTATTTCTGAAGATTCCTTCGTCTCTCTAGTTTTTCTTACACTCATGTTCTGAAAATAACAGTCTTGTTAGAATCAATTACGTCTCGTTGTTTTTTCTATATGATTAGCATCGGTGCGCACACTTCGAGGGATGTATTTTCTTGTCGCACTGCCGCAAGATTCCTATCCGAATAGCAGAAGGTCTGCGATTAAAATCCTACGAAGAACATCCTTCAATCCATTCTTTCCATTTAAATATTTCTTTATACTGCAATTCTTCATGATTCACCTAAAATGCTAACACATATTTCTGTCAGCTTTGATTATTTCCCATTGAATTTTTTTCTAAAACACTTAGTATTGCATTCTTAGCAAAACTATAAATAAAATAATATTAACAAAGTTATCAAAGTAAAAATTCATCTTAGTAATGCCCACGGGAGTCTGTTAGTAATAACTTTTAAAATGCTTTCAAATAATACTGGCTAGTGTTTCTTCTTATAACTCAGCATGCATTTTAAATTTTCTACGTATTATCATATGAGAAAAATTCAAAGATCCCTTTGATGCAATAACAGAAATTTCATTTCTAGTGAAACGCTAACTGAGCATGTGTTTTCTAAAACCTAGTCCTAGTCTCCAATGGTTCACCTCACCATTCCTATTAAACAATACGGAATACTATTATTTCAGATTTCCGCTTGTCTTACAAACTGAGAATTATATAACACATAGATTTGATGCATGTTTTTTTTTGTTTATCATCCGTATGTCTACGGTTTTATAAAAATTGAAGAACTCCGCTTATGAATACATGCATTTTATTTCAGCCGAGTACGTATTTTCCTTAGGAAAGCTCGAAATATTGATAAGATCTTTTACATAACGGTAAGTACTTTCCCACAAGTCAAATATTTGTTCTAAACACTCTCAAACAGTTTTTTTTATTGAATTCTCAGTGATAAACTTAATAGGAAGAGGTTAATGTTCTTTGATTTAAAATAAGTTGATAACGTATAAGTTAAAGGTACTTTTGGGAGCCTATCTAATTTTTTTATGAGAGATAAAAATATTCAATCTCTTATCTTATTTGAGTTGACATATTTTGATGTGGAAAATTATGACTTTAGCTTCTTCAGATTTCTTTATGTTGTTGAGACGATTGAACATGTTCTGTTTTTGACACTGTAAAAATGGTTTTGTTTATTACCGTTCTTGCGAAACACGATCTTAAAGTAGTGTTGAAGTGTATAGAGTTAAAAATTGCAACCACCCCTGCATCTCTTTTCCATAGACAGTGACAGGAGTTATTGTTATACGATCAAAGCCCTATGTGCTGACGAGAGAGCATTATTAAAGAAATCAAATGCGTCTTGATTGTTGCTCCTAGAATATTTGATAAAGGAGTTATGAGCTACTGTGTGGCAAGATGAATCAAAATGAACACCTTTCAAGTAATTAGCAACTGAAGTTGCATCATGCTGTACATTTAAATTCCGCTAGCATTGCGCTAACAGTTTTTCCGATAATATTCTTCATTGAAGTGATGTCATCGATCTGGAAGTGGACTAATGAAAGTATTCTTTGATATCCTATATATTTTAAAATAATAAAAATTGTATTTACATTTATTTAATAAAGTACAGATAAAGTAAGGCACCTATCGGCATGACGGATTAAATAACTATGCTAGATGCGTTTTTTAAACAGAGTAGCTACAGTGTAATTTATCTTAGGTGCTTATTTTGCAAAGAATTTTGAAGCTTTTCTTTTCGAGACATTGATGATCGTGACAAAAAAAAAGATATAATAAAACGTTTATAGTAAAAATTAAAAACAGGGATCTATGCTCGATACTTCTGCCTAATAAAGCCTTCTAAATTTCAATTGAAATGCACTTAGTTTTTCTATTCGTCAAAAACATTGTGTGCACGCAAAAACAACAATACTGTAATTTATTGATGTTGTTTCTTATATAACAGTGAAATATTACATTCCCTACATGTACTTTTTCGATATGTACTTGTCTTTCTCACACTTATACGTATACATTATAATATTTCGCATGCATGTAAACGTATAGTCCAATAATTTGATGAGATAAAATCGATTATTTTACTGGTTCTGTTCGACGTCTGTCGAAGTGATTGATGAACAACAACAAGCTATCATTTGTATTTTCATAGACATAAGCATTAAATAAACCCTTCATATCAGCAGCTACCGGGACTTATTGCTTCGGGATTTATTTCGATTGGAATTTTTCAATAAGCCAGGAAGCATTTTGTGATAAGTTCCACATTTTTCCTTAATACATGCAAACTGTGGATGAGGCTATGAATGCCGGTGAATGTGCAGATGCTGCTGTATCTGTATGCGTGTTCTGAAATATCATCCTTAATAATTAATGTCTAATAAAAAATAAATCCTGCAGAAAAAGTAAATTCCAAAAAACAAAATAAGTCCTGGTAACCCCTCGAGTTTTGGCAATAAATCTTTGGTTTCATTCCATCTCATGCGATTATCTGACATAGAACAATGTTCGAGCAAACGAAACTCTTTGATAATTATCTTTTCTATTGATTATACTTGGAACTAAACAATGATATCGGTTATTACAAAGTTTACACCACTATGTACAATATAGCACAATGACATTGATGGACTCTGATATTTTTGGCTTTAGTTGTTGATATAGTTACTTGAGTATTGATATCGATGATTTCATGTCAACATTCTGATGACACGTCGAAAATATTACTTTTCATTATTAACCATAGAGCGATATTTGCATCGTGTAATCTTCGTACATACGTATGTATGTATAAGTATATATATATATATATATGAAATGATTTTACAAAAAAGTTTGCTTTATTATTTTCGAAATATTGCTCTTATATTTGATCATCAACTTGATTTGTTTTTCTTTCTTCGTAGTAGAGAAATGAAAAGAAAGAACATTCTTCATTTCGTCTACTTTGTCACTCACACGATACAACACATATCGACGAGAAAAAAAATATATGTATATGTAAACGATTAGAAAAAGAAAACAAACATTCGACAATAATAAAATCTAAGTTACATGACAATACACCATTGAATAGAATATAAATATTGTTGATGATAGAATCTCATTGTTTATGTCGCACACTTACATAAACTGAGACACACACAGCAAAGGAAAACAGTAATATAAAACATTTCGAGATTCAGTAAACAGAATTGTGAGAAGAAAATTCATTAAAGAATATCAGTACAAAGTATATGCGTGTGTATATGAGGATTTCAAAAAAAGAAGAAAACAGTGTGAGTATGCGCGTGCATTGAGCATGGTATGTTCTTCGGGTATTGAAAAAAGAAAACGAAACGAAACGGAAAGGAAAACAAAAACACACATATGCATCTTTATAAATGGTTTTCATACGGCCACTGTCATTTTCTTTTGAATATCGTCAATCAGCGAATCTCCAACACACTAGAATATTTTTAAAAAAAGTACATTTATCTTCTTTCAATGATGATGATTCTATTTTCTTGATACGAAGATGTACAACACTTAAAAAAACACTAATCATCGTACTGACAATAGACATTTTACCCTCGGTCATAATTCAGATTTTGATATTACTCGGCAGACTTATGTTCAGCTCATAAGTAGGGATAAACTAGAAGAAGTATGCACAACACAAAAGTCATATGGATATATTAATTAACAAATAGAAATAGTGAAAGTAACATGAAGAAGAAGAATAACAACGAAAATTTTCAAAATTTTCAGTCATAAAAAGTAACACGATACTTACGGCACAGAATTCATCGAAACTTATTTTTCCATCACCATCTTTATCTGCATTGATAATTGTCTATTGAATAAAAACAATTTTTCATTAAAGAAAATTTCCCTTCGAAAAATCTATTATGTTTACTTTATCAACAATTTGTTGTAATTGAGAATCTTTTAAATTCGATCCAACCATCATTTTCAGCACTTGAAACAATTCTCCTTGAAAATAAAAATGTTTCGGTTCATTAAAGATTTTACTTAGTTATTGATTGCATTATGTAAAATGAGAGTAAAAATAATCGATCTAAACATGTCATGGATTTCAGACGAAATTCTACATTGTTCTAAACGTGAACATATAGAACAAAGTTGATTTTAGTTTGAATTCAAACATTTTGGTTGGAAAGAAACTGATTCTATATTTTTCTGTGAAGCTAGTTGACCAGTTGGATGAAAAATCACATAAATCGATCTTTGGAAAAAAATTGAATGTTTCTTCACAATAGTTAAAAGTTAAAAATTCAATCAAAAAAAATGTTGACAATATTTTATGAACTTGATTAGAGCACAATATACTATATCAATATGAATAATTATGTCAAAAACGACAATGGATGCATGAACAACATTGTTCGTAGACTTTCTTGGAATGAGGCAAATGGTATCCAAGTAAACTTCTATCATGTACTCATCATCTTCGCTGCTTTACAATACGTTGTGCGATTATGTCATTTTAATGAATCGACATAATTTCAATTTCCATTGACCTGTGATCTGAACTTGAACCGAACGCATCGAGTTGTTATAGCTAATATCCTGACAAGAAGTTACTTTCTTTGAATGGGTTCATTATGATGTGTAACGTTAAGGATAAAATGCATGATTAACTCTGCCTGCCTAACTTGTCACAAGCATTACTCACTAGCATAGCTTCAATCTTTATCCGCAACAATAGTTATCATAGCTATAAAATTATTTTTTTCTATTATGAAGGAGAAACAATAGACTGCTGAAATTGTACTATCAATTAGTTTTTGTTTTTGTTGAACGTCTGTAAGAGAAAAAGCAATAAAATAAAAATTACCATTAGAGATAAATCCATCTTTGTCCATGTCATAGATTTTAAAAGCAACTAAAATACAATATCTAGTGTAAACATTCTTTATCTAAATAACATCTCTATACCGTACATCTAAGTTTTGATTCCTTATCGCCTTTAACACTAAATTGCGAAATACCACCGATGAATTCTAAAAAATAAAGTTGAATTCGTATTTTGCAACGTCTCATCTAACGTTAATTTAGTAAATAAACTAACCTTTGAAATCAATTTCACCGTTACCATCGGTATCAAATATATCAATAACACGTTGTACAAGTGGGTTTTGTTGTAATTCAGGTATAGACATAAATTCTTGTACACTCAAAGAACCACTACCATCAATGTCTAACTTTTTAAAACGTTTACCTAGCCGACGAATTTCATCGGCATCAACTATTTTTGAAAAGAAAAAATAAGCTTGATAAAAAAAAATAATAAAATTTCAATGCAACAAATTTTACATGTAGCACAAAGCTCAACGGGTATTGATGTCATATTTCCCTAAAACGACAAAAGAGATTTAATTAAAAATATACACTGCTATTCTTCGTACCATGGTGATGTTTTAATTAAATCTAATATCAGTTAACTGTTTGTAATGGAACTATGTTTTCTCGGAAAATGATTAATCTACAAAAGATCTACCATTTTATTTATTCGTATCAATAGCCTCGATGATGATGCTTCGTTAACACAATTCAATCAAAAGATGTCGCTCCAACGAATCATCTGGAATATTCATGAGTGGTTCTTTCTGAAATAAAATTCCCTCGTATGCGAAAATTCCTGTTTTTCTTATTTATTGCGTCATTTACTTGTGATTAATCATTCTACTTAAATACGGGCACGTATGAAGTTTTTCTTCCATTGCTGTTGCTTATTTCGTTTATATGCGTTGATACCTGTTTTTTATTTCAATCTAAGTTTTCTTTTCGTTTGTCAGCGTAGAAGTTTGCATGCGTCGTTAAACACGCACTAGTCATACGTTTGATGCATTCTCAGTCCATAGTACGCCCGCACATATGCACAATATATATAAGATAGAGAGATTTGCTCATTTATTTCTAGATTCATTTTTTCTCTTTACCCAAGCAAGTGCATCCCAATATAACCAAAAGAAAAACATCATGGCAGACACAAACGACCAATCTTCTGAGTCAAGTTTAGATTCTAGTTGGGCACTTGATCAAGTTCTCGAGCGTCAACAAGATGATCAAGTTGTATTTGAAAATGTTGCCGATCAGTATGTTAAAGGTGCAGATGTAACAGCATTTTTTAGTGTTTTAAATGATGTCAAGATCAATCAAGATGAAGATCAAATCGGTTTATCACGAGTAAGATATTTAAAAACAAGATTTATGCGCAACATTATCTATTTCATGATACGTTCATTTGTTTCTTTCGTCTAGATTGGTTATACAAATATTAAAGAATGTGTAGCATATGCTCCTGTACAGTTTAATCCATCGACAGCAGCAGGATTAACTTGTCATGGTACAGCAACGTTCCCATCATCTTCATTGCCAACCACTGACGATGAATTCTATCAATTTTGCTATATAATTAATAAAGAAAAAAATCTTGACTCATCAATTCCATTTCAATTAAATTGTGCATCTGATGATATCGATCTATTATCAAATGTACCAATAAGAAAAACTAAGCCTGATGGTTTTATTGCATTAGCCGATAATGATAATGAGGATCTTCTCGTTATACATAGCAGACAAAACTTAACCGAAGAAAAGCTACGTCTAGAAAATCGGCAATTAGTAGATGTAAATCGTCGATTAGAATTACAAAGAGATGAATATAAAACTAAATTAGATTCATTCGAAATGAAAACAAAAGAACGTCATCAAACAGTTTGCGACGAAATGCAAGTATGTCAAATGATATCTCTTAAAATTTCAGTCATAAAATCAAATGACGCAAAACATACTTTTCTTATCTCGAACTAGTTGTTAGCAACCGAAGAAAAACAACAATTTGACTTTGTTTTCTATTTTTACACTCATCAATATAAGTACTATCCATCGAAAGATAAAAAGAAAACAACATTATCTCCTATTACAAATAATAGACAATCATCACCGTGTATATTTATGTAGCACCGGATGATATTTAAATATAAGCGATGTTGCTAAAATTTTCCACTGGAAAGCTAAATCTCAACAGACTGCCGTTGAGATGACTAGTAAGAACTATTTCGAAAAATTTTTTCTTGGTTAGCTTTAGCTCAGCTTATGTAATATCCCTAAAAGCGAAGACATAAATCGGGAAATATAATCTCCTTCTATTTTAATGTTAATACTAATTGTATGTGGAAGCGTTTGCTTTTAATAAATCCAGTGATATGCATAAGAAACATGACTACGCATATTTCTTTAAGTTTGTTTACAGGGACGTTGTAATATGTTTCTAGAGAGAAGTTTCGAATTCAATCTATATAAAACTAATTGAGATCTAGATGAGATACACATTGCTTACTCACGCACACACATCTGATTTAACCGCCGATAGAATGAACACAGATCATTATTCTACTACACTCAACTGTATCAATCTAACAAATGTTGAGTTCAATCCGAAATTTCCAGCATGAATGCAATGTTTTCATATTGATGTAAGTAAGAAGAATTTTTTTCTATTTTCTTGAAAAACCAGTTCTCCGTTGGATTCTGGAGTTAAGGTAAAAAATATTATCGTTTCTTCTTAAAAGCGCTATGATAAGTTCTACACTCATGTATGATAATTTTATATTAGCTTATTCCGATGGAAAATCTAAGGTGAACACAAACTATTACGGAATAACGGTTTACTGAATGATTTTTTTCAATTAAATGAGTTGAAGCATGACCCATCATTATGTTTTTCCTCGTGTAAGACAATCTATGAAATAGATCGAAAACAAAGAAAGAAAATTTCATTATCTATATGAATTAATCAGATTTTGAATTTGTTTTTTTTCCTTAGACACTGGTTACATCACATCAAGCAATCATCGATGAATTATCAGCACGACAAAAAGCTGAAGCTAAACTACGTGCCGAATATGATGCATGTTGTGCATTATGCAGTCAATATCAAACTGAATCTTTACAACATGCCGAACGTTGTCACACACTAGAAACTTCTCATGCACAAATATCAAGTGAAACAAATCAAATTCGTTCACAATTAGCTATAACATCACAATTGGCAAAAGATCAAGCAACACGGATCGTTGAACTAGATCGTCGTTTGATGGAATCCAGTGAATTATTGAAAACATCGAATCAACGACTAGGATTACTCGAACAACAAATACGTGACTTGCGTTTAACAACAGACAAATATCAAATTTCAACTCAAGGACAATTAGATGCATATGTTAAAAAAGTTGCTGAGAAAGATGCTGAAATCAATTCATTAATAGAGGCTAATGATTTGTTCGAAAAAGAAATAAAAGCATCACAGCAAGATAAAGAATTAGTACAAAAATTGCAAAAACAATTGGATGAATTAAATGAAGAACATCGTTTACAGAATGAATCGGTAAGAACATTAAAAAAGAAGAGGCAAGATACATTTGTTTTCATAAATGTTTTCCTTTAGACACAGAAAGAAACCGAATTATTGAAAAGTCAATGCCATGATATCAATACGAATGAGCAAGCGTATTTGGCACTAAGAACATCGTGTTCAGAAATCGAAAAACGTTGTGTTAAACATCAGAAGAGTGAAATCGAAGTTAAACGACAATTAACCATCTATAAAAGCTTTGTTGTAAGTTATCTTAATGCCTACGTCATGTTAAGATTAAGATCATCGATAATTTCCCATTGGATAAAGATTCATGTAATTGAAATAGGATCTTTGTTTTCTAATATCTAAATGCGACAGAGATGTAGATGAGAACCTATGTGGACTCAAAGAAAAAATATTTTCTTTTGAATTATTCGAATTCTAAGCTTAACAAAAGTCCATTGCTTTAAAATGATCTAGTTGTTTTTTTTTCAATGAAATTTAGAGTGATTTCCAAAGTCAAGTTGAAGATTTAACTCGACGATTAGAAGCTGGTGCCGAAGAATACAAAGTGTTACAAAGAAAATATTATGAACTTGAAAGAAACATGGGTCTGGATGATTCAAATCAAAAAAATAAATGGGCAGTAAATGAAAATTTTCCTCACAACGGAGCAAGAGATTCAGTTCTACGTGACGAATTGGAGCCTTTACGAAAACAACAAGAAGAGAACTACACATCATTAACACAACGACTTAATGATGTTGAGGTTGAAATTAAGATATGTCCGGTGTGTTCTTGCCAATTTTCCAAATCTTTCACAATCCAACAAAAACATCAACATATTGAGGAACATTTCTCATAAATGGAATACAACATAATGACCTATGTATATAAAATATATAGTGCCATTTTCTTCGTAAACATTCTCCTTATTGTGAGACTGATTGGACAGTAGTGTGGTTTTTTTCGTCTAAGCATTAATATGCGTATTATCATTTCGTTGTTTTCTCTCTCTTCAACTAAGTTAAATATCATTTGTAATTATCGGTTGTAGTTTCATGTATACAAGAATATACTATTTAAGAAAAACAAAAACAGAACTAATAAATTCGAGACAAGACGTTTTTTGCTTTACATGAAATCAATCACTGAACTCTGTCGAAATTCAAACAACAATCAATAATATAGAATACATTCAAAGGATTGATTTGTTTATCATTCTTGTTAATTTCAATAGATGATTTTTCAACTGATTGGAGAAAATTTTCGTTCTGTAGAACATCATATTAATAGTGTCTAAAGTGACGATATATTTGTCGGTAAAACGTTTTGCAACACCTTACATGCAATGATTTTACATCGCCCAAGGATCGAGTTTTTTATTTGATTCATTCGAATGGATTTTAAAGGAATGATTTCTGTTTTTTATTCAATTTAATCACATCTGAGTGATCATAATTCTATAGATAAAAAGTAAGACAACAAGATTGAACTATTACCATTCGTAATCTTCTCAAAAATGTATGTCAGAAAAAGACGATGTCAATAATGATTTCCATTCATTTGTTTTATTCGAATACTCAAGTGAATCATTGATTAAAAGTAACATGCGATGTAAAAGTCTTGACAAAAATGTCGAAATCTATTTAACTGCCTTAATGACTTATCAACCAATCAAAATTAGAAGAACAAATTTTTGTTGTTTGAAAAAAATCTGAGGTGGGGGAAAGACTAGAACTCGAACAGGACTAAAAACATATTTCCTTTTCAATATGAAGCGTGCTCATCTTTCAATTATTATGAACTATGACAATCAGAATTCGAACAAAAAGAATAGCAAAAGCGCTATCGATATTAAAGTCCGTAAAAATTTTTCATTCGTTCTTGATGTTGTTGTGAATAAAACACGACTGCAAAATTTAGCTTCACCTCCATCGAGATTAGTTTACAAAAAAATCATCCGTCACACTGAGTCTTTTTTTTTGCGTTATTTGTTCGAAATATGTCCGATCGTGAAAGCTCAGCAGATGAAAACAATTCGTAGGATGTCTTTTTTTTATTGTTTTAAAATGGTCAGGAGGCCAAATTATTTAGACTACTTTAGAATTATCTCATATAATGATTTAAGTATCAAAACTTCCAGTGCACCATTAGAAAGCACAATCTTTATTACTGTGATGCTGATAGAAAAACGTACTTTTTCTGTTTTGTTGTTGGATGGAAACAAAAGTTAGTCAAAGAGGAAAATGATGTTGCAAGAACGTTTATTTTATTTCTACAGATGTTTACTTTTGGGTTTTTCTTTCTTATCGGGTTCATTCTGGAAAAATATGTATGTTACAATATTTGTTGTTCGACTTTGCTCTTTCCAACAAGAAAAGCACTTAATTGTTTAGAATGGCATCTAGACAGTTACATAGATTTCAAAATCTTTCTCGAGACGTTTTCATTGCATATTGAAATAGTGTCTTTCGAAAAAATAATGCCGAAAAGATAGTAACAGTTTGTTTTACTATGAAATACAACACAATTATATGCTTTATCAATCATGTTGTTTTGTTTTCTAATGATTGAGTCATTATTTCAAGGGCATCATCTAATGTTTTTCCTCGTTTTCTTTCTTCGATTGTTTCATTTCCTAATGGCGTTTTTTCAGCAACAAATCGATATGTATCAGCAGCTCCCAGGAACATCTTTTCTGATAGACCAATATTTTCAAATGTTTTCGCTATTTCTTCCATTTCACCGACCCATCGAGCTGCTTTCGGCGGCATATGTGGAATTAATTTCGATAAATGCTCGAATGTATTCGGCATACTTTGTTTTAATTCATCGAAGAGTATGTCTTCAATGCCAAAGAATTTCGCTGTTACACATGCTTGAATAGTAATAGCAGTTATTCCTTTATTTAACGAAGCATAACACATCTTTAATGTACTTGCTGGACCTATTTCATTTCCCATCACACATACTCTTATTAAATTTGTATACTGAAATAAATCAGCTACTTGTTGAGCATGTTCACCGGATAAAAACAACTTAGTTATATGATCATGAGAACTCGGTGGTAAACCGATAATACATCCGTCAACGAAATTTCCATGCAAGAAAAGTTGACTCATAGATTTAATTGATTGTGGTGATATAGCATTCATATCTACATAGATTATATGTTTGTTTTTGTTTTTGTTTAACAAAGGTGCAAATCTTTCTGCGAGTAAATGTGCTTGAGATGGAACAATAATGGAGAATATATAATCAGCTTGTTGAATCATTTCTTCATCTGTTTTAACATCAATAATACCGGCTGAATTCGATAGTTTCTGTGTGCGATCGCTGCGTCCTGTTAAATTTGTTATTATACGTAATTTATTATTGACTGAATCGAGAAGAACACGACCGATGGAATGTCCCTTTGAAACACATTAGTGTGGAATCCGAAAAAATTCAAATATAATTTTTACCATATCCCCCGGACTCATTATAGCAATTGTTATTGAAGTTTTTTCAGCCATGTTTACCTGTTATATTGTTGACTGACGATTTGATGATTTGCAGGGTTTTGGTCGTTCTTTTGCACAATAAATCTTACAAACTATCACGTGAAAACATGATTGGTTCTCTTTCTCGTTCGTGTATACTTGATAACACGATGTTGGTGCTCGTAAACATATTCTATTGCAAGCGTAAATACTTTTTTTTGCGACTCAATTTCATACGCAACAATGATAAGCTACATATAGCATTTAAAGGCGTTGAGAGACAGATCATAAGGCCCATACTTACTTGCTATCAATGCTGTGTAGTGTTTCTTCTTTTTATGAAAGTCGTTGACGATAAGAGTTTTTGCTTTTAAAATAAGAATAAATTTCACTTGACAAAGGCCAGTTTTGAAATAGTTGATACATGCATTATTCGTACAATCTCTCGATATCTAAGTGTTCAAACTTGTACTAGACTCACAGAGATACAGTAAGAAATTATCACTGTATACATATTTCTATGAATTAGTTATAATGAAGAATCATATAAGACTATGCTGATTGTTGATTACCTAAGGAAGCATAATGTAGTATGCAAATGAGATACTGAAGGATCTAGAGCAAGAACGTCATGCGCTATGGACAGATCATTTTATAAACTCAAATTCTTGAATTTCTTATTCTATTGCCTAGAGTTCTTTCTCATAGGCTTGAGCTCTTGATCATGCGTGTGTTCTGTACTTGAATAGTGAAGATCTTTTTCTTTCCTGTGCAAATATCACAAGTCATTTAATTGCCTTACGTGTTGAACATGTAAGAACCATCAATAAAAAGATCGATAGTTTGATTGGTTCTGATGTAAAAAATATTTTGGCAGGCAATATATGCATCTAATCCAAATTTAGTTTTGTCAAAAGAAAATATGGTTGTAAAAATGCAGTGTATGTATGTTAGGACTGATGAACAACTAGCGGCGACGTCACCCTGCTTTTGAAATTTTTCTCTGATGATTGAAAAATGTAACCTATATATATATATCCATATCACGTCCACCATGTCATTCCTGCTTTGGGAGCCGAGTTACATCCCTGGAAAAAAATTGCTAATACATATTTCTCTATACAGCCGCGATAAAATATCTCGATCAACAATGAAAAGTAAGAATGAATATATGAAGGATATTTGCCTAATTCTTAAAAAGAATCAATTAGACAATTGAAACATGTTCATAAACGAAATATTGAATACAATACATTACGATTCACACAAAATAATAACACAAGTTCATCCATAGCACAATGTGCCTATATCAATGTTTGCATGAATCCCGCCACCTGAGAGCATGCTGATTCAACGTTCTTACATGTGAAATTAGCTGTTAAGTATATCTAATTGCTCTTTTGTTCATTTTTTATTCAACTTTACGTTCGAAAATTCAATCCAAATAATACAAACATTTAAATAAAGAAACATTTCCATCAGACACTCAAAAATATTCAGCTCATTGGTACGATCATCATGTTTCAGCGTATGGATTAATTATTTCAAATATATAAATCTAACTCATGATGGCGTCCACAACCTTGTTAATGGTAACAAAGTTATGCGCTAACGGCAAATCTTGAAGTCTGTGCAGGTCAAGAGTGTGGATAAAAAATATTTACCTAGGGCTTGTAATTTTGACTAGTAGTCTCTGACCATTAGATATTAACAGATTTATCGATGTAACGGTACATGAATGTCATTGAAATTGCTTTCTTTAAATTTATTAGAGTACTGTATTAGGCAAAAGATTATTTGCCTGGAGGAATCATAATATTTGCAGTTTTGAAGAAGAAAAGAACAAACTAAAATTCATGATTACGAGAGATGAAAAAAAAACTAAGACCCAGGCACATTCAAAGATATTCTAAGAAACAAAACGCTTCATTTTCGATTCAGCACTATAACTAAGCGTACGATTGACTTGAAAACGTTCTTCTGATAAGTCCAAAAATGTTCCCGATTTCCATTCGATACAATAAAATTATAAGATTCGATTAATTCTACCGCTGAATTTCTCGATATTTGCATATCATATGCATGACAAATATAATTATCATACGAAGTTTGTAGTGTGCTTTAACTGTAAGTGTAAAGATTTATTATGTACAAAAACAAAAACAAAGATATATATATATATATATAATCGTTTATCGTAAACTATTCTTTGAACCAATCGAAAATCATCGATTTTATTTGATAAAATTTCTGTGAATTTTCCTGAGGCTTTTTTAGTGATCTGCCGAGAAAAATATTTATTTCATTTTAGTTCTATGTCGAATAGAAACAAACAAAAAACATTGTTGTCTTATTGTATGAATAAAATCAAAATGATAATTTATTCCATCCATTTGTGATAGGACTGTCGGTGGTTGATATTGTATCGAGTTTATAGCTTATTGTAGGTAAACGTCGTTCTTTTTCTTCTTCTTCCTCTTCTGCATTATCTCCTTTACAAAATACATATAAAAGAAACGTAATTAGAAAACATAAAAGTAAACATGCAACTATAATTGAACTTAATATAAGAATAGTATTAGATTCATTGCGTTCTTTAATTTTCATTGATTTTGAAGAACTCTTAATCAAAGTTTTTTTATTAACAGTAAGACTAACAGTAAACTTTGCTTTAGTTTCATTCATGGGATTCGTCGTTATTGATTCAGTAGATGACAACTTTGTTTCGATATTCGTTTCAACAACATGTGATGAAGTATGTTTTCTTTCATTTTCATGAATGGTGGATATCGTGGATGTAATTGCTGGTTCGTCAGTAGTACACCATGTACATATGAACTGTTCAGTATTACTTGATGATTCGTATGTCGGAATTGTTGTAACAGTTGTTGATGTGGTCAACTTTACCGAATTTGTCGTCATAGGGATAGTATAACGATCAACACATTCAATGTAATCGATTGGTTGATTGTTTTGACGATCACGAATATACGTGAAATGGCCCCAATATCTGTAATCATCACAATGCATACGAACTTCTAAAGCACGAAATACGGTATTCTGAACATTAGGATCAATGAAAAGTTTTGTGTGATTGCCACGATGTTTTATTGTTATGCTTAAATCTTCAAAAGTTCGATCTGGCACGTTTTCAAGGGATTGCACTTTTTGTAAATCGAATACATCGAGAGTATCATAACTGATTTCTATATACAATCCATTAGGTCGGCTTGTTTGTTCTGCTGCATTCACATCGAATAATTTATTTATAATATTAGGATATTTGTGAGAAAAATCGAGAAACGTTTGAGTATCATTAAAATAAAATACTACACACTGAAGATTATGTACAGGCGTACAATTTTGAGTTATATTTATAGTTTCTGATGGCATCATCTTTCTGTGTATCCAGCAATAGAAACAATATCGGATCGTTTCCTCTACTGCTACAGAAAATGAACAAGTTTGATTCGTCGTGCTTGCTGAATTATGACTGAATTCTAAGCAATCTCCATTGATATTTGATATTAAAAAATAGGAAATAAGAAAATAAGAAATTTGATACATCATTAAAAAAGAAAAGAAAAAGCGCAAATTCTTTCTTTTGTTAAACGATATTTCATTGATTTTTATTCGTAGTTTTAAATAAGAAAAATTTAAGTTCGAAAGTAAGAATATTTTTGTATTGATCATATTTAAACTGTGAATGATTTCGATTTAATCTCATTTGATAAAAGAATTCGTCAAGGCCAACAACATGAAATCAGCTGCAATCACAATGTGTGGAATATGAAAACTATAGGCACTATTCGTTGAAGTAACTGTAGTTTTCGTCGAAGAAGATTTTGCTGTTGTTGTTATTGCACTGGTTGAGCTTGAATTCGATGTGCATACAGCTGTGCATGGACCTTGACATCCTTTCACGTGCATGGCACAGAACTCACTTGTACAATCAGCACACGACGGAAGATCAATGGCCGGTTGCTGGCACGTATGCAGCGGAGGAGGAAAACAACATGAACAACATGCACTGTTTACTGTGAACACTCCAGCAGTCAAAAATATTATTGAAAACAACACCAACATGTCTCTAACAGTGATAATAGATAACGTATCCTTGCTAGTCAAAGTATCTCAGTTGCACAACAAAGGAGGATGCGCAATTGCGAAAAAAAAAATAGAATAACAAAATTATTAACTGCAGATTAAATTCATGTCATGAGAATTGTGTCAGTCATCTCATTTATTTACCATAGAATTTTATGCATGTATTTGAATTCTTGTACCAACTTCTTCTACGACAACAAACTATTCTCTCAATATAATCATGATGATCTGTTTTGTATTTGTTTGTCAATGCATAGATCGATGGGATCAGGAAAATAATAGATCAATTCATATACGAGAGATTCAGATGCTTTGATTTTACCTGACAAAAGTAGTTTTAGATCATAAATCAGATTATACATGAATATAATTCGTGTACCGTCGATGATAGGCGACACCGGAAATATAGAACTTCAAGTTTCAATGTATCATGATAAGTATTTAAGTGATTGTAGCATTTAGTGATGTCAATAATTCTTGTAACGAAAGGACTTTCTCTATCATGGTACAAATCCATTTTGATTTATCAAAAATAACATTACTATATGATTAGAATAGAAACATTTAAGACGAGAAGAAAACTGAGAATAGAGAAAACGCAAAACACATATGTTCAGCAATAAAAATAAAATTTTATCAAAATAATAATAGATTGAATCTTAATCAATAAACCAGTTTTGAGCTTCTTCAAAGCGTCATATTATTTTATCATTATGAAATTGGTCATCTCATATTCTATTACATAATACGAGTTTAATCTTTCAAAGGATTAAAAATTGCGCCGATTTCAAATCGTGACAAGTACTGGGTTCCTTTATCCTAAGTTCAAGATTAATCTCATTCGCCAAGATCGTGAACAATTAGGCTACTCTATGCTTCAGCTATTGATTTAAATAATCAATGGATATTGTTAGAGTCAGAATATGTCAACGAAGTAGTTCTAACTAATAGTTTTTCAACGAAGACATCCATGGATGAAAGAATTCTTCATGAATAATATTTGTTTTTATGAAAAATCGGTAAGAATATATTTGTTTTATTTCAACGTTTCGAAATATATTCGCCACAGGAAGAATCAGTTCTCGATAAGAATACGGCTCCAGGAGCAATGATTTAGAGGTACACAGATTCGATGTTCATAAAGGAACATGAAACAACTCGAACAAAATCTGAAATAGTTATTTTTTCAATCGCCATCAAATCAAATCAAATGAAAAGAGCTTCAACTAAATGATATGCTCTTGCAAGCATTATGGTTAAATGTTCGTTTTCAAGTCTTCTGTTTTATTGCTCATGAATTTGACTATGTTTATGGTATTATATGAGAATCTTTACACACAAGACAATCGAAACTAATTGTATTTGAGTGCAGCATCCTTTATCTTCAGTGACTAACCAATGACAAGCAGCTAGAAAAAACAAACGATGGTAGAACATGTAGCAAATGATTAGTTGTGTCTTCACAATACTTGTCGTCTTCGATAAAACATTCAATGCATAACGGTGATTTCTAAGTCAACTATCATCTACATTAGAGAGCTAAGCATTATGTTTATTATGAGTAAGAACAAGCTGCAATCCTGTTTTGTCTAGATTTGGCACGATCAAACAACGCTTTAGGTCTGCAAATGATTCGGCATTTTAATTCTAACAGACTGCGCCATGCTCAGCACTGTGAATAATATTTTCGATGTTTCATCTACTCAATATAAGCAAGCAGCACAATATGCAGCAGTGATTAGCCTCGTGTAGAGGGCTCTGATAACTCGCCTATCCAATAGCATTCAATACACTTCTGATATAGCAAAGATCGTCATTACGCTTGTCAGCGAAAATGATTTGAAGATTTGAAGCAATAGAGCATCGTTACATTTAATTTTAGCACTGATCATCCGACTAGAGTCCTGGTTGGATGAGAGTCGACTATTATTCCCCTCATTCTCTTTCATTATGTCACTGCACTGTAACATGACAGAAGGAAAAAAATATGATGGCGACATTTTTTTTTGAAACCTATAACAACCAAGTGCAGCAAAATCAAAGGTACGGCAAGCAACAAAAATATAACATGCGAATAGTAAATAATTGTAAAGCATGCATTCTTTAATGTGCCAAATATGAAACAATTGTACTTAGTGTGAGTAGGTGCTTAAAATATCTTTAATTTGATTTGGGAATTATCCTAGGATTTTTTACTTGAAAATTTAGATGGTGAAGTTATTGTATTTTCACATTTAAAATCAACATGTTTCTTCCTTACAATATTTACATAAACTTGAGGTGGTTTTTGTTGATTCAAATGTTGTCTTTTTCTTCACCATATCTCAACGTATCAGACAGAAATGATATTGCAATAGAAATAATATATTACTTACGAGTGTTAAGAAACTTATCAACGAATCTTTAAAAACAACAACCAGAGAGACACAGAAACATTACTGTGATTCATTCAATGTGTAAAAAAAGGAAAAACATTTTTAATTTAGTTTCGCTAAGTGACCAGGTGAAGAAAAAAAATATCAAGGTGAGATATCGATTTTTTTTCTTCCTTTTACATTCTTATTAATAATATACCCTCTCAATCTATGCTCGTCGCAACTCTGGCTTCATATTATAATTTTGGAAATTTCCAAGCTGCAAATCGTCATATTTTTCTCTTGGAAAGAATCGGTTATTGTATGCGCACACATAAAAAACAATATGTGGCACGTCGACTGCATCTTGAGAGTGATCTCTCAAAGTAAAGTATGGAAGTTGAAAAATTTCTAATGAACTTGCTTTTCTTGTTTATATATTAGATTACCTGATATCCATTTCGTGACTCTGTATGTGACAAAAAAGTTTGTGAAGTCTAATGTATAAATGAGTGACCGATAATAATCTCGGTTTCAGTAAAGTTCATCTCTAAAAAACCTTCAAAAAGTTAATTAACAACTTTAGTTATAGACATTTTGTAATACTCTCGTTAATATCTTCCTTTACTTATTTTGAAAGTTACATCTTATGGAATATGGAAGTAGAATCATTGTCAAAATTTCTTCAAATTCTAGCTTCGATCTTTTTTCGATAAGATTATAAATCGTGTCAACATTTGTTTTCTCGATACTATTTATTCTTTGAGAAATTATCCAAGGATCTTGTCACGTTTTCTTGACGATTTCTTGTCAATCAACAGGTTCCTGTCCAATTTTTCTTCTAACCTATGACTGCATGATCATAAAAAGATTCAATCTTCATACGACTCAAGATTCTTACAGGAATAAAAAAGAAATTTCATCATGATTTAGACAACATCGCATTTGAATTTTGACACAACAATCTAGCAAACTATTCCAGTATTATTCGGCAAGTTAAGTCTATCTTGGAACTACTTCTAAAATTACTCGATGAGTAAATATCCCAAAAATATTTTATTCGTTTCTTTAGAGTAGCTCAAGAGACTAAGATAACAAAAGAAGCAAGGATGGGTTGCAATGTATACCAAAAAATGCAATATGCGCATCATTAACAATAAAAGCACAATCGCATTTCAATACTTAATTCTGCATTCATAGAAAACGGGAAATTATTCAGTTGATTATACTTAGTGTTTTTAAATCCACTTCTTTCAACGGATTATGCGTAACCACGCCCCCACTCCCCCGCTCTATGATGGAGAACTCCCTGGGGAAAAACTTCATCTGGCGTAATAGAAGACCCCCTTTAATTTATTAATTTTTTGCTAATAAGGGGCTTTAATTAGGGTTTCTTTATCAAAATATGCGGGATTCTTAGGTTTTTCAGTTGGAAATATTAAGAGAATATATTCATAATGATAATAACACCCTTAAAACCCTGAAAATCCCGATGGGAATCCTGAAAATCGCTTTAGTTTTCTGGAAAACCTTTTTAATTAAATATTGTGAAAAAATTTGGTTCTTAATAGAAGACCGCCTTGAAAAATTTTTACGCTTGGACATAATAGAAGACCCAGGTTCTTTTATTGTATAGGAAGGGGGTTAGTTAAATCCGTTTGTTTGTTCTTCTTGTTATTGTTTAATAGTTTCAAGTTTCATCATGAATTAATCCAAAATTATTTTCAGATATGTATCATGTAATTTCATTTATCACTGTTTAATTGCTGTTCATTTTGGAAAACGTGTTCGAAATCGCGTAGGATATTATACATGGATGAAATGTACAAATTTCAGTCGTCATTAGCCTCGATCGCATTTCAATCATATCTTGAAAGTAATATATTTATTAAAGAAAACTGACAATGAAATCGATCAATTGTATTAACTGCATGAGAAAACTTCGTTCGAGTAGTGCGATGCTGGAGCATTTTTGATAAAGAGCAGACGTATATATATTTTTGATCAATCGGTAACAAAAGAAAATAATCATTTTACTATTTAGTGTCTACTCTAGATTAGGATCTGACAAGATTATAGTAGTCTAGATCGGTGAAATATGTTTATCGTTTCACCTTGTATTAATAAAAAATTAAGTGATTCAGGATACAACCTTCATTCCTTTTAATAGAAAAGCAATTATGGCATTGGTTACATATCAATTCGTTACTGGAGGATGTTTTTCTGGCCATTCAAAAAAGTATGAATATTATAAAAATAATGTGTCGCATTTTTATCGATGCGAATGTTCAATTAGCGTTTATAAGCTGGAGAAAAAATGAATTAAATTTTGAAAACTAGTTTCCAAGATGTCAAAATAAAGCTAATGCTACTTATAATGATGCGACGTGTCTTCTTATATAAATTAGTTATTGAATTCACGCTTTTCTTAGAAGAAAAAGGTGATCAACGATGGAGGAACAGATATAATGAATTAGAAGTCCAAACGAACTACCAACGAGCATATAAAATTTGGGTATTGGCACGAACACTTGAAAGCAGTTAAGAGTTTGCGAGTACAAGAAATGTAGCGTTTGCTATCTCACATACGACTGTCAATGCGAATCAATAAGAAACTTATTGATTCAGTGGCTTCTTTATCGTTTCACTCATAACCTATTTTTGTAAAATACACAAACACAAATTTACAAAACTGAAATGTTTGAATCGATTTACTTCTGTTATTCAAAAATATTCGATGCGTTTTTTATTATTTGGTTTATATTTGGTGTCGTAAAAAACTGAAGAGTAATGGTGATGAAGAATGGCGTATTTGAAGATGAACATTTAATAACCGAGTTATATTGTATGTCAACGTATTTCGTACTACTTGATATTTTTATCACAACTCTTTACGATCATTGACAGAGTTATATAGTCATATTTGGGGGAATTTGAGGTGAAATGAAAATGTATGTGATCTGTTTGTGTACGATAAGAAGAATGTCCTTGAGGTTTTCTTGCGTTACGATGTAAGCTACTACTAAGCTAAAGATAGTTCAATCTGATAATTGTCTCGCAATCGATACTAATCATAGCTGCAAAATGCAGAGGGTCTCGTTATCATATGGTTGCGTTTATTTTATCAATAATTACTAGACAAGATTTACCATTGATGAAGTCAAACCGATCTGATCTCAGACAGATTCCTGATGATCGGTGAAGAGTGGAACCAAACATAGATTGAATTTGTCACGATCTATGTGGATATGCTCGAGTATAAGTGAAAAACGATCGAGAAAAAAATTGTAGTGTCCATATCAAACTAGTACGTTTGATTTACTCTAATATATATTCATAGACAGACAACTGATCCCAGAGAAAACGACAATCTTGTTTTCAATGATTCTGGATTCATTTATTCTTAATATCCGAAAATGAATGGAATCAAACTCGATCTCTTTTCACTAATAACCAGGGCAAGCATATTCCAATAGGTCTGTCAGGAGGTTTTTGACTGTTTCTTACTCTTGAAGATTATACAAGCCGAAACCGATAGAAGAACGATTTCGTTGAGGAAAAATAAAAATCAAACATTACGGTTTCTCGTTTGTTTGGAATCAGAACTGAACTATGATTACAGATTGTTTCCAGATGATCCAACATTGTAGAGTTTCTGTAGCCTTTATTCATGAAAAGTAATTAATCAGCTTCGGAGACAAAATTTTGATCAATCGGTTCAGTTCAAAATTAAATGATTCCTGAGTCTAAAAGGCTCTGGGGCGCTGTCGACGTATGTATGAGGATTTTCATTTACTCATAATCCGTAAACAGTCATATTCCTAGTCAAACCTACACCCATCCAATTAGATATTATAAAGGGAACAACGAACAGAGGATTTAACGGAAGTAGTTATCATCTGTTAAATATATCACCGTTCTTCTATTCACACAAGCAATGACTAGTACTCAAATACTATTCGTTAATGCAGTGCGAAGCACATCATTGATATAGTCCGACGCGAGTTTTGAATCGCTGAGATCAATAACCTATACATCCGAATTTCGTTTTCGAAACTTGTCGTTTCATATGCATAGAGTTGGAGTCTAACTGAATGGTTCGACAGTTCGATACGTAACATTTTTACGAAATATCATGAGGGTGCTTCGCAAACCATAACTCTTCTTCTTTTCTACATAAATATGAATTAACGCTTCATAATCGTTCATCTAGAAATTAACTTGCTGTTCTTTCAAAATCCTATTGGAATTTATACGATAGTTCGAATTTCGTATACGTAAAAATACATGCTTCTACAATTAAAAATTCTGTTCCTATCCAATGAACAGTAATCATTGATCGACAAAAAGAATTTATTGTCTACATATGATATTTAACACAAAATGATATATATCACTATGGTAATGAATGCGTTCTACGAGAAACTTTTCATCTAGGCGTTTGCATTTCATAAAATATAGCGTTTTTTTCGATTTCAACGAAGCATGAAGCAGTTAAACGAAAAACCGTTTTTCACAACGTTAGCTTCACACCGCATTTCGCAATCCCCAGTGTTAACTTGATTGCCATCTAGTTCTTTTCTTTTCTTTTCTTGACGTACGCCTTACGACGTGTCATTTTCTAATGCGATGATTTTGAGAGTGGAAAATTCAAGAAATATTCGTTCAAACGCGAGATCCAAATATTGAGATCGAACTTATTTTATTTTTTCTAACATTTTCCGTACCTTGCCCTGTGCATGAAGAAATAGCATCAGAAAATGACGATTATGATAGAATTTTGCCTTCTCTTCATTATGACATAACTGAAACGAAAACAAATTTTAAGCGCCACTCTAACGATTCATAAGATGTTCGTATTGAGCCAATGTCACATAAACTAGTTTACGCGAATGTTCCGTCAAGGATTGAAAAAGCAATCGATGCTACCTCTGATTCCTCAGTACCATTCAAAAAGAATTCGTCGACCGAGTCTCGTATTCTACGCGGTATTCGATTTTCTGAAGGCCGAAGTGAGTGCTTTACTCGACTGAAGCTAGTGTACCATCTAGTTTCATGAGTAAGTGAAATGTCAAGTAAGTAACTGAACAAATACATTTGTCACCGAACATAGTTCGAGGTGAAAAGTTGTTTTTTGCTGATCCCACGGGGGACTTTTGGCCCAAAAATTTGAAAAACAAAATTGTAAAATTTCGATCGGGCAAAAAGACTCAAAGTTTGTTTCGAAACTTTCGAACTGTTGTTCCTCGTTTGTGAAGAATTGAACGCTCTACGAGATTCAGTAATCGAATTTAGTGTTAGTTTTAAAGTGATCATTAAAAAGTAGAAATACAAAAAGAAATTGTCTTTTCATAAAAGTAAATGTTTTTTTCCAAAAGAAGTAAACACTCTAGAATACTGAAAAATGCTTATCGATACAGATTTTAACACTCTTTCGAATGAGACGTTGTTCAAAATAGTTAGACATAATTTGACTTCACAACATCAAAATTTCATTTTCTTCCAAGTTGTGAAGGGTTCGCATGCTGAAATGCCTTTAATTCCATGAGTATAACTTCTTAAAGATTAATAATATTTTGTGTCCATAGTTATCCAAGTAGAATAGAATGAAATTTAAAACAATGCGTAGTAGAAAAAAAAATGAAGTTATGACAATTCTTGATGTTCTAATCCATTTTCTCTTAATACTTATAATTTGATTTCTTGTGTTGATAATATGACTGTGTAATACTGAGCAAATTTTACTGATCAATGACGTTGTCTCTCACGGCATCTACTCATTCGAGAGTCGTACATCTTGATACAAGCCTTTTTTCAAATAATCATTTCATTATTTTACCACTGTCTAATCATGAAATTAATTATATATTATCTAGCAAATGCATATTATTCGTTCAAAATTTGTATTGTTTTCTTCTTATTAAAATTATACTTCTGAATCTATAAGCATTAAATAGGTGAAAAGGAAATTTCAGAAGTTACTTAGTTTTACGAATTTCGAATTATGCGTTCGATACAAGAATAGTAGAAGATTGTGGAAGGAACACTTGATGGGAACCCTTTTCAGTGCGTAGGTAAAGCATACCACGATATGGCAAAAAAATCGATGATTGTCTTCGCGTTCCATGGGCTTATTTTTTTAATTCTCTTTCTTTCAATGAGATTTCCTTCCCCTGTTGGCTGTGTCAAAACTTACTCGTTGCATTTTCTCAATCATAAGTTTCGGTTATTTTTGCTTGTTATTTTAATATCATATTCTACAAAAAACAAATACTACTTCAGATGTCTACTACGTTCAATAAAATTGATGTACATAAACTTCTTCTATTATGGCCGATGCCTATTACAGATGAAGTTCGGCAATTATTTACAATGACATTTAATAAAGCTTCTGAACTTTTTAATTATGTCTCCAAAGAACTCAAAAACACAGATAAATTTCATCTTATAATTCACTTTGGTTATCTTCATGAATTAGTCGAGGATCCTATTTATCAATTTCGGCAAGTTATACGTATCGATGTTATCTATGACAATGGATATTATGTGGAAAGAATCGAAAAATGTCGGCAACTCCAGAGTGACAAACTAAAATTTTTATCTAAATCTCTATTAATTGAGAAACTGATCGGTACTGAATATGATGAAGCTTTGACTCTATGGAATTCGATCGACGAAAAAAGAAGACAAGCCATTATCTTATCTGTGAACGATCAGTTGTCAACTAAAACATCAGCTAATTCACGTTCTCAAATTTTGAAACATGCTACTTCTACATCTTACTGCGGTGTGCCTCAAAACAAAAGCCATACGTTGACACCAAATTTGATTTGCTCGTCATGTAATTTAGTTCATGAAGAAATTTTTCAGCTTGAATGTACACATTTAGAATGCAAAGCATGTGTAAATATAAAACAAAAGTAAATATGCAATTATATTTTTCATTATATAACCATGAAATATTTTTCTTCATAATATTGATTAGATGCACCACATGTGAGTCAATTATCAAACAACAAACGGTATCTATAAAAAAAATCACTATCCATCAGTATCTTTAATTAATCATCATTTTCCCACGTTTTCAAGGTTTCATTGGCTGAACGTGGAGAAAACACACTACAAAGCTCACAGGTTGGCTGTCCAAAGTGTCTATGGGAAGGAGAATTTAAAAATTATGAAGTATAGGATGTTTAGAAATGTTACATACATATGTTTTTAAAGAAATCCTATTTCTATCATATTCCTAGACACACTTCAAAGAACGTCATTTTGAATTAATCACTGGTCTCGTTTATCCCAAAGCAGTAAATATTCATTACCTTCGAAAATTCTGAAATGTATAGTATATCTGTACTGTTAGATTCACGACGTATGTTTCGCTGATGACGACCATGCACAAGGTAATCCAGATAGTATCGGTAATAAAACAACTTCTTCGAATTCAAATGCATCGGTCACATGTTTGAATGGCACATGCATGTGGGAAATACCAAATTTCAGTGGTTTAAAAAGTAAGTGTTAGATCTAGATTTAGTAGGTTATTTTTGAGTTTTTCAAGGAGTTCGTATATGTTTTCGAAGAGAAGCAATCTTTGTAGGTTCGCAATAGAACCTTTTACAACTTCTAATTCATCCCATCGTAAATCTGAAATGTGAGCATCAAACAACCGATACTTGTAACAGGCTTACGTACCATCATGTTCCTTGATAACAAAATACAATGAAATGAAGATCAGCGAACGAAAAGCAATAGTCAAATAAAAACGTATAACAATTATTAAGAAAAGATAAACAATGCAATCTCTTGTTGTAGTCTGAAAATCAAAATCAGCAATATTTGTTCCTAGTGCAGATGTTTACCAGCCACAAATAAATGTGAAAACCTCGGACGTAAGTCCGAGAGTTATGTGTACTTCAAAAATTGAATGAGATAAATCAGTCATTCTAGAATGTATGTACGGAAGAAGTATCCTGGTAAACCTTTTTGGGGAACCCCAAAACTAGTAGTCCTCTGAGACATATCTAGGCATTTAGTTTCTGGATGCAGTTTTTGTGCATTTCCAGACCCTTTTCTGGCGAAGTTTTGTTAGATAGCTATGATTTGGTTCGAACCTAATATCAGATTCGGAATCAGCGTTAAAGACTGAGTCGATTTATATACGTTGTGGATAATTCTGAGAAAAAAAAACATTTATGTTTTGAAGAAATCCCTGTACCCCCGTCAGGGATTGTTTCGTCAATAATGACAATTTTTTCGATAACTCGGCCATTTCTTGACGGATCCTTCTTGTCTTCGAACTCGACCGAGTTATTGATGAGACAATTCTGTGCACCAAATTTCAGCTCAATCGAATGTATTTGTAATGAGTTATCGTGTAAACGGCTTGGCACACTGACTGATTCTACAGTGTACTCACTTTTTGAGTACACAAAAATAGCCCACTGAACTATCCATGGATTCAGTAGTAGACAAAATACCAATTGGGTGGGATGCCACTCAATATCCTTAGTTTAGCCGTTATCTCGTACAATAGACCATCCAATAGACTAAGAAATTTATCTTATATTCAGTGATGTGCCCACAATTGTCCGATTGGACAGACTCGAATTTTAAACTTCACCCGCCTCCTGCAAAGATAGAAACTTCTGGCGTTTCTAATAGCTGAAGCGGGGGATATACTGAATGGTCTGTATTTGAATTAGGAACCTAAAAAACAGTTAAGTTTCATATTTTAATGCAAGATGAACGACTTCATGAAATTATTTTTTACCGTTCACTAGTGTGAACGGATATTTTAGAAATTAGTATCTTCAAAATAATTAAGGGTATAGAATCGTATGTATCTGAAAAGGATTATCTCATTAAAAAAAAGAATTGTATAGTATGTAGTCAAATCTCTATGAACTCTTACATAGAATGAATCAATCTCGACAGACATGAAGTTCCAATATCGAACTATTTAGCATATGCCTTTAAAAAAATTAGAATTGTCTCGATTTGAAAAAGCAGCGGTGAAAATTTGCGGTATTAATATCTTTCTTTTTTTAGAAGATACCATCCAAGAGGGAATACTCGATTATACTTGTTCTGAAACTTCAATTTTTAATTTGGAGAAGAAAATACTACCAGATCTTCAAATAATTCATACTTCTTTTTTCCTTCTCATTTTTATTAGATATGGCAATTTTTGGTGAACAAAAATCGATTTATTCTTCACCGTTTTATTTACATCCAAGAGGTTACAAAATGTGTTTGAGACTGTATATAAATGGTGACTGTAAGGCAAGAAATTCATACATGTCATTGTTTTTTGTTCTCATGCGGGGTCACTATGATGCTTATCTTCGATGGCCATTCGAACTGAAATCAACATTTTCTTTGATTGATCAATCAGCAATAAGTGATAATCGATCACATCTTAAACTATGTTGTTGGCCTGATGGCACAAAAATGTGTTTTCAATGTCCGATGATGAGTATGAATGTTGCATATGGAATTTCAAAAGCGTTTCTTCTTGATCAATTGAAAGACAATCAAGATCGATTTGTTCGAAATGATACAATATTCATCAAAGTTGAATTTGATCTTTTCAATGAAATGCCGAGTAATCTTTTTCTCGATGTAAAAGATCGAATGATTTTGAAATTTTTTTTCTTGTCTGTTTCAGAATTATTACCGTTGGCAGTTGGTGCCGGTGAAGCACCAAGTGAAGAAGAGCATGTGGCCACAGAAGATGACAATCTATCACTCCTTATCTGTTGTTCTACTTCATCGACACCAAATCCATCTGACAAGAGTCTATAATCTAGTCTACATTGAACAACATCTGATGATTTAAACTGATTCGTTTCACAATGTATCAAGGCAAAATTTAAGCTTTTGTGTATATTTATATAATCCAGATATTTCAGAGCATTTCCAAGTACTCATAGATTTTTTGAAAAATGTTAACATGCATCGAAATACGTTTTCCTTCTTTTGATATCATGATGCCTTGATTTTCTATTGATTTGTCGGATTGAATGTATTTTTATTATTCTATTTTTCTTTATTGTACAGAAACATCTCTATTACTGAACACACCCAGCAGTTTAACCGATAGGTAGAGTTGGTGAGCAAACGGACAATGGTCCATTTCATTTACAGATTCATCCTTTTTAATCTTTATTAGTCAGTATTTTTGTATTAGATATTTACTATATATTTTTTTCTTCCGTCTAAATCCGACAGATACTTTTTGCTTGTTCTTCATGTGAAGAATGAAGAAAAAAATTCTTCTTGTATTTAAACTTATGAGTGTTTTTTTTTCTTGATCGTCGATCCGTATGTGAATGTTTGTATGACACATTCNCTCAACTTTCTGCTCATTTTTCGAATCCGTTTGTTAGATTGTGCCATCATTTTCCCATTATCTCTTTCTTTTTAACCACTGTCATGATATCATCTATACAGATGTATTTCATTGTTGTATGTATCCTATAAGATCTCGAAATAAATCCACATGAAATATTGAAATTATATTGACTTGTTCAAAAGTAACGCTGGAAGGTTTTTAAGACATTGTTTTTCAATAATCTTGACAGGAATGAGAGCTAATAAGATCGGTCAACTCGTGTTCGACGTACTTTATTATTTTCTATTCATACTACAATAGTAGCCTAATTTGACGAAAATATCTGGTTTATAGAAAGGTTTTATCATCGAGTAATGCTGCGATACTATTTTCTGTTGAAAAAAGTTGAGACATTTAACGTACTTTAAAATATTTAATTATAATACATATTGGTCACTGTCAGTGCATCTATCGTTCTATCCAAGAATCAAATTACAACATCGAAAATAGAGTTCATTAATTGTACAAGAACAACAAGCAAACAGGTCACTTTGAATAGAATAAAATTCTGCATCGAATTGTATATCAGTTGAAATTCTTTGAAAAACTTTCTTGTTTAGAAAATTCGTAATCAGCATAAAAAAAATGTTGCACGGGAGTCTATCCGCTTTGTCAAAAAGGTTTTTTGAAAATCCTCATCAGTGAATTATTACATTATGTTAACATACCGTTATAAAAGAATACATTATCATCGTCTTTCTATTTTGGTATTTGTATTTGAAATATCTTGTAAAAACAGATATCAAACATAGCTTCAAACACATCTGACTCAGGCTTAAGATCTAACTTGCAAGCATATTTGATTGAGAGGAAATCATTTCATTTCTTTTAAATTATCATTATTTTGCTCAGTCGAAAACGGTTTGGCACATCAATAAAAGCCTCACCCTTTTTGCTCATGTTCTTTTTTTCGAGATAACATAAATTTGCCCATTGCACTTAAAATCCTGGTTACGTCGCTGAGCACACGTTCTATGTGATCAACTCGCCATTCTCACTGTGAACACTTTTAAAAAGCGTCATCTATCTCCTAGCTGATACAATGCATTTGACTATAGTTCGTTGCTTCTTTGATTTACTACAACCAGAGAAAATCAGTATGTCATTCATTCATGCACTTTTAAATTTGCAGCGAGTTGAGATAAAAAGCGAACATAAAAATTTTACAAGGATTTTAGTGAAGAAAAATTAATGTAATTAATTACTACTGACGAATCGGATAATAGTGGAAACATATCCGATGAAGTTCCACTTTCATAATCTTAATCGTTACAAGTATAGTTCATCATCTTCGTCTTTGACCAACAACTAGAGTCGAAACTGACTGATGTACTGCTCGATTAGAGTTTATCAAAGCAGCCGTCTATCATCGATTACGTCATGTATTCACTTATTGAACTTCCTGCAAATCCTAGGATACACAAACTAAACTTACTTTTCTGACATTATTAGTAGATGAAACGAATTTCATTTCAATCAACTACCACCGGTCCCTAGAACAGAAGTGATACGTAATACAAAACTTGAAAAATTCCTAGGTTTCTATAAATCCTCTTCAGAATGATCACCCCGTTAAAATGAATGATTATCGATTGTATCGACATTATTCACAATTGAGAGGTTTTTACTATAATTAGAGATTGATGGGACAGTATTCATCATACAGAAAGTCAGATGTATAATGAACAAAATTCAAAGTCAGAGAAAGGAATATAATAAGCTAGTAAAAATAATTTAGGAGAATAACATATCTTGATGAACTATGCAATATCTCTGTTGTATGGCTTGACTTGATTCACTTTTCTTTAGGAATAGTTCATCATCTTCAACAACGAGTTTCATTCAAGAATCAGTCAATGCTTAAAAATTCCAACGATTAGTTTGAATTTCTTTCTTACATTTTCGAAATGTTTTATTTGTGATTCAACATTTGGAATCGTTTCATCTGAAAATGACTTGACATCAATAAGAAAATGTTCCAATGATAAAAACAAAAGTTAGAATAGATAGCCTAGAAGATTTACTTGTTGTAAGGATACTTTCTTCTTTGTTCTCTTCTATTTATAATTTTTAACATCGAAAAAGAACTTCGAATCTGAGGATATGTATGTAAAGAAGTATTGTTTTTCTTTCAGATAGTGCCGTATCTGATCATACTGTAATTCTTGTCCGAATACGCTAAAAGTATTTTTGAAAGACAACTTTCATTATTTTTATAAGAAAAAGTTTTGAATTTTGAATTTTACTTTTAAATGAAATTCTCATGTGTTTGTAATAACTAACACCTTCATTCTGTTCATATGAAGTTGTCGATGGCTCTCAATTTTAACTCGAGTACAAACGTTACACATCGTGATTGCAATTTAGTTTGTTTTTTCAAAAGCCAAGAGTCAACAAATATCTATGGTGGCTAGTCATAAATATCTTTATATAAGTCATGTAAAAAAGTAATATGTGAAGAATTGTGACGCGCGAGAAAAAAAGAATTGTTTATCACAGCGACTCGAGAGCCACTTCGTAAATATTCATATTCAGTTCTCTTTTCTTCAATAATTGATCGAGTGATTGAAAAAAGCTGATAAATTCTTTGTTTATGAGAGGCGAGTCTCTATTGATTTAGATTTTTCAATGAAAGATGATTCTAGATATTTTCTCTATGAATATTGTTTATCCAATGAAATTGATCCATGTTATCATTGACAATAAAGCATTCTTTTATTTATCATACAATTGAATTAGTTTTGCTGTTGTCAATTGTTATTCCTCCATTTTGAACACGATGATAAAAAGAAGCAGAGACAGTGATTTTGATTGTCATTACATTTTACTGAAGACTTCGTAGTAATTTAAAAAATGAGTGACATTTCTTTTTAATCCTGATACATCTATTCAAATTGGCAAGTCATTTACATAATTGCAACTTTCAATCATTTTTTCTGTTCGCTATAATGTGATAGAAAATGCTCTGTATCTATTTTCAACTAATTTTTCTCTTGTTTTAATAACTCGGTTCAATATGAACTAGTAAAAAATGAGTCACCATTGCAATGTAAGTCGTACGACAGACAATAATGAATTCAACAAAGTATTTCATCAAGCGTAATTGACTTATGAGAATAAAATAATACAAGTTCGTCATATTTGAAACGTAAAAAAATAAATCAACTTCAACAATAGACATAAACAGATTGCACTTGCTAAGGAGACTACGTGTGAATCATTGAAAGCATTTGTTTTGATAGTTTTACACATAACTAGAACCAGATGAGACAAGAAAACAACCAAACAAATCTGCATATGCGCTCATAGGCACATTTCCCAATAGAATAAACATTTTACAACAATGCGTCTTGAGTTATGTATTTACAGACAATTATGTCCATCTGATATTATTCTTCGATTAAAATTCTGAACATTTTAGTGCAAACAGATTATTGATATGATTAATTTTTGTAATGTATATCCATTTCTTGTAGACGAGTAACCTCTACATTCGAGTATTCTCGTCTCTTGCCAAGCTCGGGGTAAAAACATACATTTTCACTGAAGCTTTCAGAGTAATCGAATGACGTTAGAGCCTATACTCGTGGAGGAACGTCAACACGAGAAAGAATGCCTATAGGCCCACCTCAATTTCGATGTCAAATTAGTTCATATGATCCTAATCATTCGTACTTGAATACAATGAATGTCATTTACTTCTTTCTGGGGTTTCAAAGGACAAAGTCATAATCATTTTATTGTGAATGAATATGTGATTGTATGAGAGCATTCAATAACCTTTATTTTTCAATCTAGATCGATGTTTATAAATATCAATTAAAGCTCATATTGACCATAGAATATGACGTCAGCTAAATAAAAGATAAACATGGATTTTTCAGTTTTTCTTTATTATGTTAAACGATTGTTGCATGTAAGAAAATCTGCAATCAGATATGTATACATAATGATTAATGTTTATTATCACGAAAGTGACACAGACATTCTTCTACATTTAGAAATAAACACAAAAAATGTTTAAAATGCATTTCGTTTTTGTTTATTTACAAATATATCACATTAAAGTGTATTAATCGAAGTGCTAGGATTATCACAGTTAAAATTTTCTTTTAGGTCTTGATCAATGAATGTTGTTTGCACTTCTTTCAATGCATTTTGGTATCCTGTTTGTTGATATTCTAACGTTGACTCAGCATCTGATTTCTTTTTATGTCCATATCTTTTGCTTATTGTTGTTAGTCGAATCATGTTTGTCGTTGTTGTTGTTGTTGTTGATTTGAATCCATTTAATCGATATAAACATATTTCCTTGATGAAATCTTGTAATTCATTTCGGAAATTTGTTGCCGAAAAACAATATAAAAAGAAATTTATTCCATGTGATGTGAATTGTATACTACTTAAACATATTTGTATCATATGACGAAGACTACGAGAATACGTTTTTGATGACATTCGATGGCGAAAGAAAACAAAATAAATACATGATGGTAATGTTAAAAAAACAAATGTAAACGTAACAAGCATTAACATAAATGATAATTGCCGATGACGAGATTTATGTGATCGTGAACTTTTCCCATGTAATGTGCTTACTCTAATAGTACGAATGCGAGCTGAACGAACCGTTACATATATAATGTACATATTGCATGACAGCATAATTATAAATGGACATAAATTATATACAACTAAGTGAACACGTTCCCACTGTGGAAATATATAATTAGAATTTGTTCGTGTCGTATAACATTGGATCGTGTTATGTGGTGGACCAGTACGATAACCATTTAAAAATAAAATATGAACATTTAAAATTAGACAGATTATTGCCAATAGACCTATGTAATATTTCGTACGCGATAATTTACCATACGTTTGTTTCCAAGTTAGAAAATAAAGACTGAAGCAACGATCTAAGAATCAGGAAAAAGAAATGACTAGTCGTTAGAATCTGTTCTTGGTTTCTTGGCCAATAAACAAGAGTTTTGATATTTAATTAAAGCAAAACAACTAATAAGTTACGCCGAAGGTATAGTAACAGAACAGATGAAAACACTGATGATTTCATCAAAGGAAATCATGATGCATACTGTCGAACGAATGCCTTAAGAAAAATGTTTCATTTCATCATGCCTTAGCGTACAAAAACTGCTGGCGCCTTTTTATTTATCAATGACGAATTGTCACGTAATGGAAAAAGTTAAGTCAGCATGTTGTTATCTATGCTATCCAGTTAATATCGAATAATTAATATAGACTAACTAAACCTAATGTACATCGAAAAAAAAAATTAAAGAAACGGATATGATTTATATCATGTTAGTGCATACATTACATAAACATCATGTTTATTTCTCTATTTATTAAGCATACACTATTCCTTGACACATTCTATATTTAGCATGAGTTGATTTCCATTAAAAAAATGAATTTTCATAAGCATGAACAAGAGATTTTCTATGATACTGTGTATATTTTGAAATTTTAATATCGAATGAACTAACATAGAGAGCGAGAGAGAGAAACACGTACCTAGACTAACAGCTGCCAAATACCAGCTTGATAATTGTAAACCAACAAAAGTTACATATGATACCGCTCGACAGTGTATAAGAGATAATTCTTCTAAATTATTATTCTTCGTACTAATGGTAAATTTATAAAAGTTATTTAAATTCCACCCATATAATGATATAATATCACATACACTAACAGCAATTAAATATCTCATCGTACCAAAACGTCTTAAATTTCGACGACATAATATTATTATTGTTAAAACATTACCTAATGTTCCAATGATGACAAGTACTAGTGCATATAAACTGAAAGAACGTATAACAAAACGAAATATATTCGAATATTCCGATGAAATGGTTATGCTTGCATTTGTATTTTGACTAGTTCCGAATTTATAATTCATGATTGTATCTTGTTGTGTTGATGTTTGTAAAGATGGTAATTGTTCGATCATATTCATATTGTTAATTTATTGTCGACTAACAGTAGATCAATGTGAATATGTTGTTAATGATTGCAAGTGTTCAAATAAATGAAACGATAAAGATGAAGCGAGACTAGAACAAACACATATTAAATACAAAGACAATTCCTATGAAATAGAATGAGAGACATAAAACGTTTTCTCTATTTCTTTTTATTTTTAATACACTCTATGATTGGCTAGATTTATCATTAGGAAAGAGAAACTGTTGATTAACCGACGAATACGATAGGAATATTTTATACTTATCAATTAATATTCACAGTCTTATGTACACTTGCCTTACAAATAAATATCAGCAAGTTGTAAATGTTTGTGTATTCTTTGAACATACATCTTATCAATAAATATATACATATATATATTTATTTGTATGCTTAGTTTTATATATTTATAAGGTTCATATATCGTTTGACTTCGTCGACAAATAATACTCTGTCATTTCTATATAATAAATAACTAAACAAAATTCTTGTTTTCTGTTTATTATCATGTTTTTGCATTGTATACAAATTCTTCTGACAGATTCAATGGTAGATGGACAAGAAAATATATGTTTCACAGCTGTCAAAGACCAATATACTAATGGCTTCGGTTTGTTTTGCAATTAATGATATCTTCTATAGAGATAGTTAGACATATAAAGAAACTAAATGATACTCACCATAAACTATATCGTCATGTTGATAATCTTATAATATAAAAACACATAGGATGAATATTATCGCATTAAGAATGGAAAACATCTATTCAATAAGTCAACATTATTTAATCATCGATGCTATATTATTATCTCGAAATGTGTTCGATACTACATTGAAGTTCTTATTTTGTTTTCCTCGTGTGTAAATACGATCTTTTGAAATGAGATAAATAAATTAGTTATTATAAATGACCATCAACTTCATGAAAGCCTTATATCTACAATTCAGTATTCTTGGGCTATAGAAATTGATCAAAACTTTTATTAAAAGAAATAGTTTTACCATTACAGTGGATAAATATGTGCTGTTGTGTTTGTCAATGCATCAGATATTTGTTTATATAATCTCGATGAAGCTCTTTATTTATTTAGTTTTCCAGACTTAATGAGTTTATACACTCATTCGATCAACACATTCACCAATTGTCTCGTATAATTGTAGAATACGAGTACAGATCTTCAAATATTATTTTCAAGGAACGTTTCGTCGATTATTATATAACAATAAAAAGGTACAGGGAAAGACAAATGTGCAATTCGTAAATTTATATACTTGTAAAAGCATTTATGTCGTTTGAATCTTATGAGAGAACATGTCGATTCTTGTTTTAAGAGATTGAATGGGACATTCTTTGCCATAAACACAAATGAATATTGGACAAAGTAATAATCGGCAATGTCAATACTCAGTTGATATGATTGATGTTTCCTCTCCAATGATTTTTTTCCCCGATACTTGTTATGTGAATCCGCTATGATTTTTTGTTTTCTACGGAGTATCATCAGTCGAAAAGAGACATGATGAAATGTATAATACTACTAACTTGTCAACTAATATACCCGTGTTTTGATTGTAATCATATTATCTATGTGGCTAGTACTATTCGTAAATGATAAACTATGGATATAACAACTCAGAAGCAATTTTAGAAATGATGATAGATAATGAAAGTAAATTTAATCATAATGTGCATAATCTTACGAAGTTCGCTTCATTCAATTAAAATTCTTTTCCAATGTTACCTCGTTTGAATCAATCAGCTTTTAGGCAACATGTCTAAACAATATCAATAGGTAATACTATGATTTATTTATGGAGAAGCGATAGAAACGTATGATTTTCCCATCAACAGTTTCAAATTTATCCCATATATGTACCATTTAATTTTCGATTAGTATATCAGATACAGTGAATGACCACAATATGGTTGTGTGCATGTAAAATATATTGATTGCCTCATCGATAGCAACAAGTGTAACCAGGGAGAATGCCCATGGGGGTGGGGGAGGGAAGGTCGAACACACATCTAACTTTTGAAAAATACTGACTTTCTTTAGCGAACGCGTTATGGAAATTTGTTTTTATAATCTGAACGTCATTATGTATTGAGAAACAGATATGTGAAATACAAAAAATCTTATTCAAAACAGGACTATGAATAATGTCACGGAAAAAATAATCTCGATATACAACTACTTAAGAAATGCATTCAATCAAGACTACTGTAATGTTGTCGATTTCTATGAACTTGACTGCATCGTCAAAATATTTTCATATTGATCTAATAACTAAAGAAAATAATAAATATGAAGACCAGGAGCGGCGCGAAAGGTTTATAGCAGATGGGTCAACCCTAGAATCGGAGAAAACTATCAGATAGCTTTCCGCAAGGAGAAAACAGCTCATTTCTGATTTTTCTGACTTAAATCAATTGATTTTACTCAAAAAAATCACAGAAAGCAGGAAAATTCGATTTAAGCTGTGTCGCCCTATATTGATATTTTGAAGAACAAGGAAACAAAATTGTATTGTTGTAATCGACTCACTAATTTTATGATTTTTTTGATTTTAACTCGAAAAAATCAGCTGTTTCGCGCTTGGTTATCTCCGACACTGAGAAGAATTATATATTAGTTCGCCAAACCCGGAGAAAATTATCCATTAGTTTCTCCAAAACCGGAGTAAGCTTCTTTTTAAATAAATTTACCAAACTTAAAAATGATCTATTAAATTTTCAAAATCGCAGTAAGTCAAGGTCAACTGAGCAGGGTGTGTGTGTGTGGGGGGGGGGGGGGC
>OENT01000298.1:57109-118154 GCA_900239685.1 Rotaria macrura
CCCCCCCCCCCCCCCTATGGCACCACCCCTGATGAAGACGTGATGCAGTACATGTTATCAAATCACCATGAAAATTGAACGAAACAAAAATGAGTAATAATGCCAATGGCATGTGTAAGTCTAAAAATGATTTACTAAACATCTGCATATGCTCGTATTAGAAATTTCGAATGGTTGAAAGTTTTCCTTCGTCTAACATATCAGCAAAAACATTTTGAATAGAAGACATGATGAGAAAATAGTAAATTTTAATTAATGATGAAGCTTTCGATTCATCACTATGATAAACATAATAAATCGCTCTAAGATTTTGACAAGTTTGTCGAAACAAATTAAAAAATAATGACAGGAGAACTTTATTTCCATAATAACGGAACAACAATTTAATTCTTAGGCTGTACAACAATTGATTGCGTTTTCAATGTTATGTAATTGCTGACGCTTGTAAAAAGAAACGAGGAATCTAAAAAAGAATCTGAATAGATGGTTTAAATATTCATGAGTGAGATGTCATTTCTTCGTATTTTTCTTCATGACAAATCTTAACCATGTCACACGTACCGTTTAAAGTGATACGGGATCAAAAGAAAGGCTTCGATAGAGTTGACAAAAATTTGAAAAATTTCCTACCTGGAACCTTTTGCATATCGGGCTGTAACTATCCTACAAAGATTTTGATCTAAAAGATTTCTTATGGATGATTCTAATAATCCTGTCGAAGATTCTGACAAACAATGCCCATTGTTATTAAATATTGGTTAGCGGTAGTAGAACACTAACCTTAGTTCATGATCAATAATTAGCACTGTTATTTCTTATGCATATTATTCATTGATTTATTTCTATTTGTTGCTATATAGTTTAAAAAACACATATTTTATCATTCTTCTCATATTACTGCTTTTATTTGCTGCTTCTTTCCACCGTCTACCCACCGTGGTCTCTTCCATTGACATATCTAATTCATATTCTAGATTTATCTATGGCACAACTGTCTTTGGTAATCTATAATTCATCTGCCGGGAGTTCACATCAGCTTAGCTATAGCTCCACCAAACTTTGATCATACAAAACTATCAAACACATCAACTTGCTTATGCGGACACAGCTCATTTCTAAATCAATGGGTGCTCTCATCAGCTCCACTAGTGCTACATATTTTTTTCTTCACAGGGCTTTTCTAACCCTATTTATCATATCTAATTCATTATGTTTTGTTGCCAAATATAAATTTAAGTTCAGTTTGAGCATGAATAAATTTTTATCTAGACATTGAATTCTCAATTTAACTCGTCTTTTATATCATCTCTATAGCTAAAGAAAATGTTTTCTTGATTTATAATATTATCAAAAAGAATTCTCAAGACGTCATTCAATCACCTCCATATATGAAATAATTTGGCCAAGAACGGTGAGTTTCAGTAGTAGTGGTTTCCTCGTTGGAAACTTCCTTTGAATTAAACAAAGTTGCTTTTGTCATATTTTCCACAGAAACTTCTAAGTGACATGATGCTCTGGCTATTATCAATAACAATAAACAAATGATTCATTAGAGCAATATGAATTCGGAATATTATGAATATGATCTATAACACTTGAAAGATATTTTTTTTCTTTCATCATTCTTTAGAATAAAGTAATCTTGACTCACTACTGACGTATGCTCTCTAAGATCGGTACACTCTCTCGTGGAGACTTTTGAAATAGTGTCCTGCAATGTAACTACCACTAGAGCCGTCTAACAGAGAGCATGGGTTCAGAGCAGTCGCCATGTATGCGAAAACCTTCTCCTGTCAGATCTCTATCTGATATCACGCTCGAACTTGAGCCAATAGGGAATCAAATAAGCATTTTGTAAAAAATGTTGACTTTTTTAAACTCTCATTGATATAAAAGCATGAATTTGAAATCTGGTTCGATTATGATCGAACAACAGACTAAACTTGAGACGAGATCACAACAATGCAACGTATACTATCGATATTAATAAGTTTATTCATTTTTATTGAAAATTTATCCACATACGCTGTGACACCTTGTGATTTAGTAATTGAATATATTGAGAGAGGAAAATGAAAGCTTTCAGAAAGGTGAACATTTATTTTCGTGTTGGAAAACGTATTCATCTATATACAATACTACGTTCTATTTCGAGCTTCATCATCAACAAGCAAAGATATACTTAGCGAAATCGAGTCGATTTCAGAAGAAGAAAGACATCGAATGAATAGTGATTCACTTGATATATTCATATTTTTATCGAATTCGCGATATAATTGTTTTTTTATTTATACAAGACAATAAACAGTGTTTATGTTTCTATAAAGTAAAAGTTTGAAGTCAATACTAAAATTAAAAATATCTTCTGGATTTTGGCTTGCTTCAACTAGAACCCTGGTGCGAAACTCGTACCATTCCAGAATACTTCATGAAAGTTTACGCAAGCTATCAGATTTTTGCCATAGAATATTGAATTCACATGTACTATCGTTCTACTTCATAAGCATTCGGATGGTGACCGAGAATAATTCACGTTTTGTATTGATAAGATGATGATAGATTTAAATGAAACTATTTGAAGCATTTGCCGTATTCGAATAGATGGGTTAGGAGTGATTTCAACAGGAAATCGAATCGTTTCTTGAAAGAAGAACTTTCATTAAAAACAATTAAAGATCAAGTACGACTGTATAGGAACTATGACGTTTTAAACGATTCAAATCATAGGATGATGATAGAAATGTACTTTCAACAAATGAACAATACAACGACCGTATGATGATTGGTAGCATCAATTA
This sequence comes from Rotaria macrura, assembly GCA_900239685.1. Taxonomy (NCBI): domain Eukaryota; kingdom Metazoa; phylum Rotifera; class Eurotatoria; order Philodinida; family Philodinidae; genus Rotaria; species Rotaria macrura. Next base: position 59,908 of record OENT01000298.1, read on the forward strand.
AATTGTCTTTTATGAATTCAATTTGCTCGTCGTATTGAATCAGAAAATTTTTTATCAGTAACAAGATAGAATGCTTGCGATACAACCAATAAATATCTAACAAGATGAATGAGGATATTATCGATTGAGATCGATACAAATTTTCGAATTGATTTCATATTTTTAAATTAATTTCTATTGTGTAAATTTGTTGTTTTTTTGTCTAGTCGAATTCATTTGAATATTCATATTGTAATTGACAATATTCACATGTCGTCTACTATCAAAGAAATTAATGACTACTGATCGATCTTCTATTGTGACACATTTTCGATAAACGTTTTGTATTCATAGGTTCCTGATGAACCACCCTAGTAGAACCTGGCATGTACAACCAACCGAGATACGATTATAAATTCATTAGTAGAGAATCATGATGAATAATGCCTGAGCGATATTGAATGTATGCTATAGTCATCGGATTCAGACAATCATAGAAGAGTGTCCGTATGTTTCAAGAAATCATGAAGTTCATATTTGCTTGCATAGGTTAAAAACTCGAGAACATGAAAATATTATTTAAAAGTCTCTCAATCGTTTATGCTAATTCGAATTGGAAATGACTTAATTAACTTATTGTCTTGTATTGATAAGAATTTTCTTCTAATGTCGATTGTAAAAACAATCTAATCTGACTCTTGGATTCCATCTTAAGTTGACCTCACTAATTCCTAGAAAAAAAACAGCCATTCTTTGATTTTTATTCATGCTCATTACGATGAACTGTATTGATTGTCATTAGAATGTCTTGTTCAACAATTTCTCGTGTCTTTAAAAACTTACAGAGATCACATCTACACTAAATCATCGTTTGAATATGGTTTGCTGAAAAAAGAAAACGTGTACTTAGTAACGTTGTATAGGATTTTCTAAGTTGCCACTTCATTTGATTGTCGAACTATCACTAGAATAAAATATTTGAATATTGGTTTATTTAGTAATATTTTATTTCAATCGAATCCTTTCTTTTTCTTTCAGTTAAATTTTAATTCATTAAAAAAACTAAGTTTACTGATAATACTTGTTTGATACATTGTTGTCGTTCGTACAATACCATGTCGTTCTGCTCGTTCGAAATTTGCTTTAACTCCTTCATAATATGTTCCATCAGAAAGAGCAAATGATATAAGATGTGTGCATCGAATTCTGTAAATATTGTATTACATTTTGACGAATAGTCGAAAAACAAAATCATATATATTCATCTACCTGAGATGATCAATGAATTTCGATGAATTTTCACCAAAACGAAGTGTTTCTGGATCCCATTGAATTTCGAGACGTTTTAAATGAGGACAATGAACAGCACATGCTTCAAGTATTTGATCTATATGAATGTGACGTGCTGACTGTTTAAACCAACTATGTGCTGTGCCAATAACAAGTATTCTTGAAAAATTGAAACAATAGTTTGACGTTCAATAAATATTCGTTTTCAATTCAAAGTTCTATTACTTAATTCGATGAAGAAATCGAATTGAATCAATCCAAAATCGTTCTGTTATATCTGCATGACCTGTATAACTGAATGCTTCTAGTCGATAAGATATATTAGTATGTGCTGTTAAAAGTCGATGAACAGTTTCGACATGTAGATTAACCGTATTACTTAAATCAAGTGCTCGACATCCATTTAATTTCCCTCGATCCATTAATAAATTCAAAACCTAAATTTAATAATAAATTTTTAGTAACGAGAGCATCTATTTCAAATTGATATGCTTTGTTTGTTGTCATATTTACGAGATCAAGAAAAAATAGTTTAAAATTAAAAAAAAAAAAGAAAGACTTCTTCTATGCATGTTTATCATTGATTGAAGATGTTTTCGACAATATGATATTGACAACGGTTGAAATACTCTTTTTTAATGAAATTGGATCTACTGAAAAATTTAGAAATGATTCAATTCTACATGGAAGTTTTTAATGATGGAGCGTTGAAATCAAGAGTCTAATATGAATTTGTTGTTTCGAGTGAAATTTTGTTTGAGTCAAAAAGAGAAAACTTTTCAGAGTACGTTCCTTTGGTGATTTCTTATATATATATGGGTGGAATATGCTTGCAAACAAAGTTGATCATTTGAAAATATGTCCTCGTCATTGATTACCGTATCTGTAAAACCATCACAAAAAGGAACAGCTAAATACGTTAGTTTTGGGACCATGGAGAAGAATTCTAAAAGAGCTTGTTCACTTAAATCTGTTGATGATATATCTAATTCAGAAAGTTGAGTCGTAGACCAATTAACAGCAACCATTGATTCATCTTGAATACCTAGAAAAAGAAATGAGTATTTTCATTCGATACATTTTCTGTTTGATGTTATAGAGAGAGAGAGAGAAAAAATAACTTTTATTCATCTACCTGTATTTTGTAATAATAAACATGAAAGTTTTCGACATCGATTCATTAAAATTTTAAAACTTGTGCCTTTTACTCGTACACAAAAGTTTAAAGCAAGACATTGTAAATGAATACAACCGGTGGCAAGAGCTTCTATGTGACTATCATCAATGAAACATACACCATATAAATTAACTGTACGTAAGTTCGGAGCATGTGCTTTGATTTTACTTATATTTATCGTTTCATAATCATCGGTGTCTTCTGGCATGGATGATGATGTGAGAGATGATTTTTCGAGCGTACCAATTATATGTAGAGTATTTAATGATGACAGAAAAGCATAGATACGACGCATGAATCCTTCGAGAAAAATGACCTCGGACAAGCAGATACATAATCGTTTAAGATTACAAGGAAATTCATTTAATTCACTGAAATCATGTAATTGCATAGCTGATGAAAAATCGAGTGTTAAATATTCTAAATTCGGACAACGTATAGCTAATTCACGTAAGACTTCGACAGTGATCAAGTCAATGGGTAAATCAATATAGACAAGTGCTGAACTGAAGCGTGTTGCCAGCGCATGAAGAAATGAATCTAAACGACGAACATGAACAGCACCATTTTGACCATTACCGGAATCGGGACGTAAGAAAAGACGTCGCCATAGATATGTATGACGTGAAATAAGAAGATGCCATCGTTGACATACATGAGTAGAACGTATGAGATCCAGTGGTGTCAAATAGGAAAATATTGCAAGCAGTATATTATCGGGTAGTAATCGAAGAGAATGCAACTAGAAAAAGATTATTTTATGATTCTTTTGAGATTTCTATTTAAGATTATTTTCTGTGAATACTTACTCTACTCGAACGACGCCGTTGTAAACTGGTTTCAGGTAAACTATTCAATTCATTCATGTCTAAAAGAAAATCATCATCTAATATAGCCGTTGGACAACTTGAACGACTCTGTCGATGACTATCATTTCCGTGAAACATTATTGATAATGCTCGTCTCTTTTCCATATTCTACATTTATTTCACTAGGACAATTTGTTGGGTTGCTTTTCCACAAACAATTCTTTTTTCGATTGTTTATTTCCTTTCTTCTTCGTCTTCTATTTCCGGATTACTTTCATACATCGACACTCTCGCTTTTTTTTCCTACTTTTTGTTATCAGTTACTGTCATCATTCGTCGACACTATATTGATCCTCTGTGATGTGGTTGCTTGAAATGATAGTAATAGGTTTTGATGAGAAATGAGAGAAAGATATACAAGCAAACAAACAAAAGAAAAACAAAGTCTAAGAATATCAGTAAGTCAAAAATAACAGGTGCTAACAAGCATAGTTAAGGTTATTTACAGAAAATAGTTTTTTCTATATTGTAGAGTGTATATTTATTCTATGAATAATCATAATAACTATGTGATGTTGCTGTTTATGATTATTATGATTTATTTTTTCTATCCTACGATATAGGTTAAGTTTATGAATGCAACGATCTTGTAAAATAATGTCTGTTTCGAGTCAACTAACATATTATGAAGTTTATTAGTACGTACCTACTGCATACTTGTGAATAGAACTAAGTTAAATATAATCGAATATTTACTTTTCAAAAATAAAATGATCAATCAAATAATAGTTGTCTGTTATTTTATGGGACTAAAATTAGTTAAAATGAATTAATATTGAAATAGTAGACTGTTAAATCTACAATGCATACGTTATCCACGATTGTTTCAGTGCGTTACGATAAATGTAAAATAATATCATAAGAATCTCAACGAACACCAGATGGAGTTTTCATCGTTATGTACTATTCATGCAGAATAACACGAAGATTATTATCAATAAAAATAGCGCTCGGGGGTATTCTGTTCGCCTGATAACATTCTATTCGATGGCTCTATCCTTCATTTGCACACAGGATATCTGTCTTGCTCAACTCATCAGATGAATAAAGTTGATTTGCTAGTGTTCGAATATCATAGCTAACAAGAACAAAATTTTCTAATGTGATAATTCTCTTGATGGAATTGTAAATTCATATTTGATTATTGTTCTTTTCAGTAATACATACAGGATACGTTTGTATTTAAATCAAGATTAATCATGACAGAAACATGAACTGGAATCATTTGTCTCATCGGTAGCTACTGTCGTTTTAGTAATTTGTATAGAAATCATTCAAACGATGATTAATTCACGTCTTCGTTGATATTCCAGAGGTCGATAATAGAACAGATGATTTACATAATAACTTAGAATATCTGTTTTTCATCGATAAATATTAACAATAGACTTTGAGTAATACGATGAAGTTGACCTAGCGATTGTATTTCTACAGTAAGAATAATATTTTGTATGTCTATGAATCACTGAAGTAGAATGTTGAAGATGATGGTTACCGATAGCCCTATCATACAAGTTAATGTACTTTTATTTCTCTAACACAATAGACACGATGAGGGTCATTCAGTCATATTGAGTTGCTTTCGATCATAGTACTAGTATCATAAACCGAACACAGTTGTGCTCACGGGTACATACTCGATTAGAATAAGAGAATAAAGACAGATGGTCTTAACCTTCATATTGCTAGTGTTTATTTATCACAAAATAACTTGAAAAAAAAATCATATCATATGCAGTCAATAATGGTAAATCGATCGAAAAACGTTCATACCAATGAATTCAAGATTAGTGTGTAAAGTTCATCATTTACACGACACAATGAACGATAGTTAAGCTTTGTAATTGACATAGCAATTTGTCTTCATAAGTATGTTCTAGACATTAACATATAATATCAATATTCTATGACAAATAGTGATTATTGTTGCCATAATTATACCATGGATAGTTAGCAAGGAATGGAAAATAAGATTACGAATAGTCAAAACTCGAACCAACAACGAATAATAATGAAGACAAAATAATTTAAACAGCTGTTGGATCAACTTCAAATCAACAATAAGAATTCCATATGGATGAACTATACTGCAGAAATTAAAGGATAGTTCTAATCAATAAACATGCTCGAATCTTTATATATATATATATAGGACGTATTTATCATATAGATCCCAAATATTTAGCAATCGTACCAAAAATATTCATTGATAGTTATTCGTGATAAGCCGTTCTTTTATCTTACGTACAAAAACGTAGGTAATGTCGAGTTTAAAAAGGAAGACGCATGATTGGTTTTTGAATAAATTTTGACAAGAACAGGATGGAACGGCGCAGTTTTCAATGTTGGAAAGAGTACAATTTGAAGCATAGATACATCGGAAAATCAAAATATTTTACAGAATATTCTCTTCTGAGCACAGAGAACTTGCAAAAACTAGTCAATTTCTACGGACGGCTAGCGATATTTGCTGTCACTTGAAAACAGAATATCTCGAATATCGATCAAGCTTTATATGGTAACTTTTATGATATACTATGAGCCACTGCACTTGTCTCCAGAAAAAAATCACAGTATTCAAATTGTCGAACATGAGATAAATATTCAAGAGATTTCTCTTGGTTCACAAGGAAAGATCAAAAAAGTCTGAAACTTTCAGGGTTCATATAGCAGACATTAGGTTACAACTAGCAAGATCCCGTGCATACTGCACGACTGGTTTTCTTGCAAATTTTCCTATCTGCGCTTTAACCTTGATCCAATAATAGACAATATGACGGATCGAATTGTATATCGATAGATTATAACCTTGTAGCCTTACCCCCTTACAACCCTGCACCTGCGCAATCTTATACCCTTGTACTCTTATCTCTTTATAGGCTTATACCATTGCAAACTATCCGAGAGTCTTCAAAAACGTTCTCAATCATGCACAGCGCATGTTCAGTGAAGGTTCTAGAATGTGTTAGAAAATTCCAGTAAGTGTCCCATCATTATCGGAGATTACAGAAAATTCTTGATGCCTTTATAACATTCTGAAAGAGTCTACATATTTCTAGAATTTTCTAGGAACATAGCAGCATCCGATTTCACCTTTAACCTATTCACAAGGTCTTCATTGAAAGTTTGAGAAAATTCTAGAATCCTATAGTTAGCGATCTATAAATCTGGTAAGCTCTAGGAAATTCTAGAATCCTTAATCTTTGATCCGACACAGAGAAACATACAGACACTGAACATGATAGATATAGATATTGCCTAGATTAAAATGATGAACATACTAATCTAAAGAAACAAGTTATCAGTTATCCAAAAAAAATCTCCAGGAAGTCTACTAGAAAAAGGTTCATGTATTTTCATGGTCTCATAGATTTACGGCTCTGAGTATGTTCTTTTTTAACGATGAACATTCATGTCATCGCTCCTGTCAATAATTATTAATTAAATGAAATACTTCAGTGTCTTTGTTTCCGAAATAGGTCATAGAATTTTTATGCTTATCATTGTCAATATATAATTGAAAATATTTTCGGATGTGGTAATTAACCATGGAAAGAAACTGAACGCAAACATTATTATCTTTTTTTCAGTGAGAAATTTCATGATTGACTCATAACAGATAGAAAGTCATGCTATCAATCGACAATCAAAATTTTCATCCATACACTGATCAAACTACTTTCTGGTAAATTTGAACTTCTTAATGTAAAACTATTCTAATCTTACGATGATATCTTCATACGAATTCAATTTTAAATACAAAAATGCATGCCATTTAATACGAGACAAAGAATAAAAAAACTATTGTTCACAACTATTCAACTCGAACATGACAGAATAGCAGGATTCATTAACAAATGTCTTTTTAAAAAAGAAATCTGCTGCTTCCTACTGATGATCTTATCACGAATATAACTTAATGTTTTTTTTCTCTAAATGGTCAAGCTGACACCCATGGTGAAACAATGAGTTCTATGAATTTCGAAAATAAAAACAGTAAGAAGAATTGAATCTTATACTTGATCATTCCATACAATCGTCTAATTTTTTGGTTTAAATGAAGCAAACTCGATACGGTTTATTTACAAAGGAAAAACGAATTCTATATATTGTTTACCATATTTCAACAGTTCTTTTATATTAGACATCTATCTGATATTTACAAAGAATTGTATAAAACTAGTATAGTTTTCAATAAATATTAAAAATAAGATTTTTTCTACGGAATTATGAAACTGTTGTTTGCCATTGTCGTCTTGTTTTCCACCGATAAATCATTACATTCGAAGGTGATCGATTCCTATGTTCATAGATGCATAATAATGTTTGTATGCCTAAATACGTATACAAAAAAATACGAATCCTACGCCTAGAGAAAATTCATTTACTTGACAACAACCAAAGATATGAATGCTTAATTATGAAATCTATACAACAGATTAATACGTCGTTCTTACTTGCATTATTATTTATCTATTCTGACAAAATAGAAATTTGACAATTTAAATTTGTACGAAATTCAATGAATTTTCTCATGTTAGTCAAAAGACAAAGTAAAAATTCATGAACAATGTTCTTGTGCAGCTTTGGTGACATGTATCATTATGGAATGAATTCAAGCCATATGTCATCTCTCATGCCGAAAATACCATTCAAGGTACAATTATAATGTGCCTAATATTTTCGATTTGCTTACTGACGATGTTTCCACTAGGCTAAATACTCATATTGTTCAAATCATCTAACAAGATTAAGTTTATGTGTGATTATTCATAAGCAAAATTGAGTGACAGAGTATTATTTATCACGAACTATATTTTCAAACTTCATGTATGCACAGTATATGAAAAGGACGATTGCTTGTGTTATAAACTGATATCTATGTACATATATTACAGAACAATAAATAAAATCATTCTGGAATTTTCATGCGTGTTCTGTTTAATGCTGTGTTACCGTTAAAGTGATTTTTCTTTTTTTCACATTTCGGATCGAATAAAAACAAACTGAGTTTTGTTTCTCGATTTGTTGATTGTCAACAATGTGCAAAGAAATTATTTTACATAACTCATTGTAGTTCTTTTCGTTCCTCGTTCGAATGATATGTTGACAATGATCGACTGCACTTGGCTTTCGTTGCTAATACGATGCACTTATTTGTTGTTGCATTTTGTTCTATTTCTATGAACAAGACGAATTCTTTCTTAGTTGAAATAAATCTAACAAAGAATTATAATTTTGTTAGATTTTTATATTTACTTTTTCTCCACACACAAAATTGACTCGTGGTTGCTTTTTACTTCAAACAGATCTAACAGTTCGAATCTAATGGATAAATAAATTGAACAAAGTGTTTCTCCTAAACATGAACGATTCAATATGAAGACTTCATATTGAAATTGATTTGTACGTGTTAATGATGAGTTTTTGACAATGTCTATTAGTGAACTGCTAACTACTGGTATAACATCAATAATGAAAATTAGCGAACGAATCAAAAATCTGAAAAAAGAACGTTGTGTGGTACGAAAAACTTCTTTGCCATTTGGTTTCACCTGTTGCAAATTTCTATGGTCACATTACTGTACAAGATATTCTTGACGAGTCTTTGTCAATCTGATCAATATTGATTTTACTATTTGCCATAATCACCATTCTATAGAGAAAAAAACATACAACTACCTATCAATTAGCTTTGTGTCTATATGAAATGAAATTAGGCACCATAAAATTGATCGCATATTGCACATTCTAATTTTCAATAGATTTCAATCATATGTTCTTGAACAGTTCAATCTAAATTTTCATGAAAATAAAATAAAAAATGCAGATGACTTTTGTCTGGAATAAATTGCAAAAGAAAATGAAGCCGTTTGTTTTTCATCGATTTCCACTAGACATCGATGGTGACTGGATTTCAGCCAGTCTCAACACAGAATATCTTATCGGAACGAAATTTTCTTTTTCTACACGAAAAGCGAATGCATCGTAAGAAAGTAAGAACACACAGCAACACAAATGCAGCAGACATAAATTCTTTCAAGTTGTCATGATAATCATTATTCGCGATGAAATCGTTACGCACTTTTTTTCTTCATGTGATTCATTCCTCTGCTTATTTTAAACTACTGTTGAGTTCAGCCTATCTCTACTTCTCTCTGCCTTTTTCACTCTCATCCCTGTCGGTACTTCAAATTGGTTGTCGATTCATGGCAACGAAACAAACAAAATGATTGTCGTCGCCGTCGTCGTCGCCTTTGTCGTTGTATCGTATTGTATTCTTTGTTCATTGCCCGACGACGGACGTTAGGAGAGAGAAAAAGAACAAGAGTAAAAATGCAAGAGAGAATGAAAAATCGTATGTTATATGTTTCCATAGAAACACGGCCATTGATTGGTTGCCAGCAACAAATCGCGAGAAGAAATGTGTATTGTGAAAGTTAGAGAGAAAAAGTGAGAAAGAGAGAACGAGAGAAATAACGTCCCTATATAAAGCTTTGTGCATGTTCGTTATTAGTCGTTCGCCTCTCTCTATCGTTTTCTTCAACATCATTTCTTCTCTTTACTCGTCGTTCGTCGTCGAAGCAACAAACAACAAAGATGCGTGAAATCGTACATAGTAAGTCTAATAAACTATATGTGAAAAATTTGGAATAAACACACATGAAAATTAATATCAAATTATAGTGCAAGCTGGTCAATGTGGTAACCAAATTGGTGCCAAAGTACGAATAGACAAAATAATAATATTTCATATGAATAGAAAATAATAATCATTTTTCGTCTTGCTGTTTTTCTTCCTCTAGTTCTGGGAAGTTATCTCAGATGAACATGGTATTGATCCAACTGGTACATATCATGGTGATTCAGATCTTCAACTTGAACGTATCAATGTTTATTACAATGAAGCTGCTGGTAAATAGAACTAAAGATCCATATTATATTTAAAATGCACAGACATGTTTCTTACATATGTGTAGGTGGTAAATATGTTCCACGCGCCGTTCTCGTTGATTTGGAACCTGGTACTATGGATTCAGTACGTTCAGGTCCATTCGGTCAACTTTTCCGACCAGACAATTTCGTTTTTGGACAATCAGGAGCTGGTAACAACTGGGCCAAGGGTCATTACACAGAAGGTGCTGAACTCGTTGATTCCGTATTGGATGTCGTTCGTAAAGAGGCCGAATCCTGCGATTGTCTTCAAGGCTTTCAATTGACACACTCATTAGGTGGTGGTACTGGATCGGGTATGGGTACATTACTTATTTCAAAAATTCGTGAAGAATATCCAGATCGTAAGTTGTTACTAAAATTAGGATGTTGAAGAATAAATATATCAACGATATTTATTTTCTCAAGGTATCATGAACACCTTCAGTGTTGTTCCATCACCAAAAGTCTCGGATACAGTCGTTGAACCATACAATGCCACACTATCAGTCCATCAATTGGTCGAAAATACTGATGAAACCTATTGTATCGATAACGAAGCTTTGTACGACATTTGCTTTCGTACATTAAAACTTACAACACCAACATATGGAGATCTTAACCACCTTGTATCGGCAACAATGTCTGGTGTTACAACTTGCCTTCGATTTCCTGGTATGATGAACATTGAATGTTCTCTATTCTATTGCTTGCTTCCTATTTAAGGTCAACTCAACGCTGACTTACGAAAATTGGCTGTCAATATGGTACCATTCCCACGTCTTCACTTCTTTATGCCTGGCTTTGCTCCACTTACATCACGTGGCTCACAACAATATCGTGCTTTAACTGTACCTGAACTCACGCAACAAATGTTCGATGCCAAGAATATGATGGCTGCTTGTGATCCACGACATGGTCGTTATCTTACAGTTGCTGCTATCTTCCGTGGTCGTATGTCAATGAAAGAAGTTGACGAACAAATGCTCAACGTTCAAAACAAGAACTCGTCCTACTTCGTTGAATGGATTCCAAACAATGTTAAAACAGCCGTTTGTGATATTCCACCACGTGGTCTTAAAATGTCGGCAACATTTATTGGTAAGGAGACAAATCGTTCGAAACCTACAGATACACAAGTATTGTTATCTTTATGTTTCGTTTTCTAGGCAATAGCACTGCTATTCAAGAACTATTTAAACGTATTTCGGAACAATTTACAGCTATGTTCCGTCGAAAGGCCTTTCTTCATTGGTACACTGGTGAAGGCATGGACGAAATGGTTTGTGAAATAATATTGTGTTTTTTTGAGAGCAAAACAAAACATACGATTTTTTTAATAATTTACTTCTTATTAGGAATTCACTGAAGCTGAATCTAACATGAACGATCTCGTAAGTGAATATCAACAATACCAAGATGCCACGGCTGAAGGTAAAGTCTTATATCTATTTATTCGTTTGTAAATATACAAACATTGTCTGTTTGTTTACAATTTGCAGAAGAAGGTGAAGGTGGTGAAGAAGAAGGCGAACAAGAAGGTGCCTAAATCAGCCAATGAACATCAGAAAAAAGAAATAGACATTTTTTTACTTCATCGACTGTCAACTTTTTTTTATTACAAAATCCTTCGAATCTCTATCTCTAGTTCTTTTATCTCTGTATCATCATTTGTCTCCTCTTATTTTTTCTTTTTTTTTGTACAATGTCGCGTCATGTCTTGTATGTGAAAATTGAATAACAACAAATAATAGAAACATCCCGAGAGACAAAAAATAATATCATCAAAAAATGTTTTCTTTTTTATTCGTACTAATAAATAAAAATGAATGAGAATTTGAAGAGTAAAATTTTTCTTTCAAATTATTCATTATTTTATTGAATGAAATCAGTCTTTTGTTAATCGAAGCATTTATTTGTTTTCTATGAAGAAACCAAAATTCTTGTTAGCAGCAGCGATCACAAATTTCTTTTGAAAAAAGAAATAACAACCATGAGAATATTATTATCGATAGTATTTTCATTGCTGCTTACGAATAATTTATATGTAACGACACGAATAATGTTACTTAACTATAGAAGTTTTCTTTTTGTCACCTGCATGATTGATGAGTTACTAATTATGTATGATATATGTCATTGACACTGAAAAATACTTACATGCTTTGTGAGTTTATTTATGAATAATATTGGAATTGCCAAAGAGTTGGTGTGAGTAAATGAGAAATCAATATGATGCTTGTTTCAAAAGCGTTCGCATTTATTTGATTTACTTACTTGTTCATGAACGATGAAGGTTACAGCAACTTAAACGAAATGTTTTTATTCATTCGTCATCAGTTAATAACCTTATGTAAAACTAGAATTCATCATATATGAGTATTGCTCTCGATGAGATATAAGCCTCTAGACGTATGAGATTTATCGATTAATGAAGCTAGTAGACAGAAAATCAATATTAGATGATTTAGTTCAATACGACAAGCAAAATGCATGTAAACATACAACGTGGTTGAATTAATGATGACTCGTTGATATTTACCTACATGGTTAAAACAATCATAGATAAACAAGCGTTTATATTCATTAAAATTCATCGTGTCTTTCATTAATGTTGATCTTACTCTGATACGATTACATGATATTCATTGTACAAAACTCGAAAGATATGAATTCATTTGTAACTCACAGTTTTTACTACATAAATGAGAATTCAATCTTATTATCTAAGCATTATTACAGAAATAATGTTCTTCGTTGTATTTTTCCTCAAATTATATTTCAGCTTCTGAAAAAGCTTTTGAATAAATGCAAAATATATCTTTATTGTCTAGTGTTGAACAACATTAAGGCAAAATTTTTTTCATATTCACAAAATCTGCTGTTTATTATAATTTTTTCTACTGGAATTCATGAATATGTTGTTTCTAGTAGAGTTTGAATCATGGTAGCACCATTGGGACCGTCCAAAAAATGATTTTTTTTTGTAACACATCAGTATTCAATGCCAATCATATGTTAGCTGTTCATCGTCATGCTTGTTTTTGCTGTTCATTTTAGTAATACCAATTTACTAATTCATCTGTGACTCTTGAATCAAAGTTAAATCAACTTGCGTTGATATGATTTCACGTTCGTGAGCACTGATATGTCAAATCGAAGAAATCTTTCACTAAGCTCTGTTCCTATTCAGTGTAATATTTATTCTCTTTTAAATACTTCTACGATTATTTCATTCCCTTCTCATATTTATGCTTTCCTTGTTTATTATAGCACAATACAAATACCAATGATTTCTTTTTCTCACTTTGCACATAGGTGATTGCATATGTGCTACATACATTTTTGAGTTTGTTATTCCACTTGGGATTAGAAGAAAGCAGTCATGATTCACAAAAAAAAACCCATTTCATTATAACATTTGCATGAAAGCTACTAGTTGCATACGTGAATAGGCAATATGAACGAATTTATCATTCAGGTTATTTTCCTTGGCTAATGAGAGAGACGAAATTTTATCAATTGACATCATGGAAATATTGTAGACGAGTTAATTAAAAATTTTTTTTTTGTGACAGTATCATATCATCGATGTATGTCAGTCAATGTCTATAGACAAAAGACACATGAGTCATTATGATCACGTGTTTTATCTTAGCAATTTTTTTTCACAAAATTATTTGAATTTTCCAAAATATTAAAGTTGCGATGTGGTTGAAAACATTCGCTTTTTTTTAATTGTATCTATCATAACAGATTCACACAAATCGTTCAAAGATCTTATAATCATGATTTCTTTGCATAGTAGTGTTTGTTTGTATACTCGAGCTTAATTTGAATAGATGATATAAATTTCAAATCGATCATCTATTCATACATTTATAAACGCATCGCATTGCTTTGAGCATGGTATTTGAGTTAGTGCTTGTTGAATTAAAGAATTATGTTCTAGATTCCTGCTGGTTATCTATCGAATACGACGTGATTTGTTAAAAATAAGAGACAACCTTATTAGTATACAGTCCAACAAAAACAGATGCACAGGATCTTGTTGCTTTCAACTATCAAAAATCTACGCAACGATGCATACTTGAACGTAATTAATTCATCGTCAACCATGCAGACCACTATTTTTGACAACGTGTGTAAATGCATGAAAAGAAAGAATCAAAAGCGTATATTCTTTGTTCACACTGATGACTCCCGAGTAAGAGAGACTAATGATAGTTTTTTTAATGACAGTTTGAATGTTTACACGCATTTTCAAATTTGTTTTTCTGATGCAATATGATTTCCACTATATTTCGAAGCAGCATCATTATTATATTCATCACTTGAACGTCAACGCGTTCTTTATCCTTTATTAAAGTAAATTAAATCTATCTTGCTCGTAACACATCGTCGTTTCTTCTTAAAGTTTTTAATTTTGCGAATGAAACTTTTAAAGCAACATAAGTAATCCGAGAAGTACTCGTACTCAAGTAAAATTAACAAGTAATCGAAGACATTATCAAAAATATACAGTTCAGTCAAGTTCGTATCAGTATTTTTTTCTTGTATTGCATAAAGACCCCATGACCTTACGGTCCTAAAGGGACCAGTTCGTATCAGTATTGCAATGGGTAAGTTGTGTTTCGTTTAGACTGAATTGAACCAATTGATATGATTATTCGATTTTCTCGCTTTGCAAGGGTCATATCAACCTTTTCATCCGCCATAATAGTCTTTGTTCAAATATAATTTTCAATCAGTATTGATATCGAGCAAGATAATGGAACTTAAGGATTTCAGCACTTGAAAATATCTCACAACTTAAGCTTCGATAGTGAACTTCTCCGTTGAAGTACTCGATACAAGAATTGTTTACATCTTATTAGCCTAATTTGAAAATCAATGCAATATATGCTAGTGCAACTGTCATTTAGTGATAGAGATTTTGAGACTTTTCAACGTTCTTCTATCAAAATGCTAGGAAAAACTTATTTTTCAACATCGGGTTCACTTTGATTTTCTCTGTTTTGGTCATCATTCATCGGCGTAAAATTTCGGACAACTAGAAATTCTCTATTGATTTTTCATAGCGATGAAATATTCATCATATGATGAAATCTTGAATCAATTGTAGAATTTCTTTGTACTTCACTTTGCTATCTCGTTTGTCTATGTACAGGATATTGTATTATTCACAATTCACAAGGAGAAAAGTATGTGTAACAAACCTAGATGATAATAAGAGGCGCCTCTTTGATGTATATAGAGAGAGAGAGATCAATGTGTAAAAACCAATCGATTACAATCAAAAAAGTTCGTCGTGGAGATTCGAATGTTCTAAGAAATTTTAAAATAAATCTTAACTCTTAAAACTTTAGATAGAGAAGCTTGTAGATTATGCCGGTCGTGATTGAAACTTCTGCCATCACCGACAACCAAGAAGTATTGTTGACTGCAATCACTGTGTGAGTATATTCAACTTATTGATGAATTGTACATGAGCATTATTCAGCAAATATAATTTTATGTTAGTCGGTAGTTGATATTCTTCCTAGGAAAGATCTCTATGAATGTAACATTAATTACTTGAAGTAGAAATACTTCCTCGCTTCTTATTTTGTACAACTCAGAGATGAACGAACATAATTGCCATATTGATCAGTCACTAAAAATTACACCAAGCTCGTCATCAGGTGGTACTATTGATAATGATATATTTTAACAAACAATGCCAGTTGTGATGATGGATATTGTATTTCATATCTATCTATAATAGATTGATTGACTATGAGTTTCAACAGCAAGTGAGCTTAACGAAAAGTCAAATTATGGGTAGTTGTGAAATAGTACATGAGATCTATCATATCTAGTTGCTATGTTATTTATAATCGTGGATCAAATTTTAATGTTAATCCTTTTCGTTTTATCTATAAAATGGTTGACGTTGATTCCTTATTCTAAATACAGCGAACTAACATAGTTTATATGATTGATACTGAATACAATTCGATTCTATTTTCTAACCAATAGATCATAAGTAATAAATCATTGGCGATGGTTGTTTAACAAAATTGTTGTGTCGCTATCAAATTTTCATATTGAAAATACTATCGAGTAAATCTCCATAGTTTATCTTTCGATTTACTTTGAAATTTTCTTTTACATTAATTTTTACCGTTCAGATATAACGGATATTCGAATAAAAGCTCTTTACCGACTTATCAAATAATGACATTTTTCAAAGCCATCATGGAAAGAAAGCTCATTAAAAAGAAGATTCTAATAAAACCCGATCAACATAAATTGATTTAACTTACGACGTTTAAGTTACTAGTGAACATCATTAGCTGATACCCTTCATCACAACATCTATTTTTCTCGTTGATATGACTAAAAGGATATTCAAAAACTTATTTTAGCCTCAAAATTTCTTGGATAATAGCTCTCATGGTCTCCATTATACTTAGAATGTTTCAGTTCAAACGGATGAGTGGACTATTTACGAAATGTTGAAGAAAAAGTCATTTTTTCATTGGTAAACTTATCAACTGTAAAGAGAAGAATCCTTGTGAGCTGACACTTTCTGGGTATTATAAAGAGCATGAGGGCTGTTATTAAAGAAATTTTTAGAATGGTATTATTTGTTGTAGATTTTTTTCATAATAACTTGTACTAGACTGAAAATTCAGTGAAATGACAATAATTCAAGAAGAAGGATCTGATGACATGAATCATTCGATATCTGGTATCTGTATTATGAGATATGATAATGAGTAAAATATGAGTTCCAACGAAGGATTTATTTGGTGAGGTTCTTTCATTAGTTGTCTGCACGGAAAATTCTTGAAGGTCCTGAACTTTATTTCTATCGAGAGATACTCACCAAAAGCTTGTTTCAAATGTATATTAATTAATTTTATCGATTACTTTCGGTATGTAAAAAAATCTTCGTTTTTTATCTGATAATAATGCTTTAATTAACTGTGTTTAACTTTCCAAGTAGGATTGAATAATGAATATCTCGAATTAAAAAAAAGAGTTAGAGTGATGTGGGACTAGTTTTTTTTTTAATAAAGAAATAAGAATTTTTTTCAATAACATTTTATTCAGTGATCTTTCATGTAATGAAAAAAGAAAAAAAAACTGTTTTCACTAAAGCGTATAGTAGCAGTATGATTTCCTTTGGGTACAGAACAAAACCAATCAATGTAATCAATTAGTTAGTTCGGTTCGGTACTTCATTGGAACGATGAATTTCCGATGAGAGAAATGAACTATTTCTTTTTGCGCGTCTAAGAAAAAGACGATATCTGAAACTTATAATTATTCTTGTGATCCATGAAGTAAAATGAGCATTTTAATATAGAGGAAAAGATTTTTGATGATTTCTCCTTCCAACATACTGTCTCGTGCATAAGAAAAAGCAATTCACATGCATAGTTTCAGACATTTTTAAAAATGATGAAAAGAATTGAATTATCTCACCATATACACATCGTTATTAATGAAATCACTTAACATAACAGCTCGCATTGGAGGTATCTGCACAAACTGTACTAAGACCTGTAATAATGAACAAGAACGATAATCTCTGTTATCTTTTTGTGGCATATTAGTTTTGATTCTATAGATGTCGGAGATTTTTATCTGTGAAATTATAAATCAAAAGGCAAGATTAAAGCTTGGTATTGATTTGTTTTTTCTGTGCCTGTCTGAGACTGTTTTCTTCATTCTTTATGTAGAAGCAAAATAGTTACTATTCGAATATCATTTCCAATAGACAGATCTATCGTTTAGACAAGGTATTCATATGCTTTATACATGCAGAAAAAAGTCAATTTGCTCAAAAAAGTTTGTTAGCGCAGCCCGGTGCGGCTAAAATGTGGAACTCATACATCTATAGTTTCATAGTACTAAACATCGTCTTTCTCTATCGGATGCCCTAGTTGTCGTTTTTACTGTTGCTATGCGCTCGTTAGTTTCCGTTTTTCTTATTATAAGCATAAAAATAAACACTAAATAACGCTCTGATATATAACGATAGTATCTATGTCTGTATAATGGAGTAATACACTGGTTTCTATGATCGGTAATGGTGACGTTGGGAATCAAGAATCTCACCCTTAAGCGTCCACTCTGTTTCCTTCGAAAACATGTGAATCCCACAAAATATCATTTGATATTATTCATACGAATGTTTTCATGAAACATGCTATTAATTATTTATACTTGTTTCCGTCTTTGAAATAATTGTTTTACACTTAAAATGAATATGTAATCAAAATTTGAAGCTAACAAAGAATTTTCGTTAAACTTTGTACTCACAAATTGTGAACTAGCTTTCCCCCGGTTAAAATCATGCACAAGAGTTCGAAGAACTATTTCTAGATGAGCTAATGTCTGATACCGATGAATATTATATCATGAAAATCTTTTGTTGATTTATAAAACCCGATTATATGTTGAGCTAGAAAATTTATTGCTAGGTAGCTTACGAATCTATTTTTAAAAAGATAATCATTTTTCTTAAGAGTGCCGGATGAAAGATTTTGAATAAGAATCTCTTCTTTCTGTTAGACATCATTCTTTCATACGCATATTCAAATGAATGACTCTACTAAATAAAAATAAAAGGAACATTTATCGATAACTCTTAGTTAAGACTCACTGTCATTGCATTTTTTTTCTTTTTCATCACTTGAGATCACAGTTACATGTAGTATGTTTTTCATTCAAAGTTTATTTTAATAAAACACTTAAATGTATTGATTATGGTCGACAATGCAACCATAAATTCTACGGATTCTTATTACTATGATTACGAACAAGTTATTATTCCATCAGCTCCAGTCCAATTTTGGACGTATCTTATATTTGAAATTCCATCAATTTATTGTTCATTATATCTTCTATATTATTTAATATTTCATCGACGTCTCCGTAAGCAATTACATAATCATGTTGTGATTGTTCTACTGTTTCTTGCTTTGGTTATTTTAATTGTTGATAATTCATTGTATCTTGATGGATGGCGTATAGTTCATGGAAATTCATTTCCATTTTCACCAGGTGTATGTCTTCTTTGGTGGTATGTTGATTATGGATTTTACGGTGCAATATCTGTATTTCTTGTTTGGGCTTCATTCGAACGACATATACTCGTATTCTATCGACGTCAATGTTTGAATACAAAGCGTAAAATACGTCTTATACATTATTTTCCTTTAATAATTATAGGACTTTATCTCATTGGATTTTATACTAGTGTCATTGTATTTCCACCATGTCAAAATACATTTTATGCTAATTATTTGTCATGTGGTTCGAGTCCATGCTATCAAGATGTGCGATGGATAAATGCCTGGGATTATCTATTAAACGGTGTTCTATCGAATATACTCGAAGCTATTTTGAGCAGTTCATTACTACTTCGAGTATTATGGATAAAATTATATTCAACAACACGTTTCAATTGGAAGAAATATAGAAAAATGATTGCACAATTACTTTCGATATCTGTTCTATCCCTCTCTATCAATCTTCCGCAATCATTAATTATTCTTGTAAGAGAAATGAATCCAAGTCTGGTCGATTTCGGCACGAGTGTTGAACCATACCTTTTCTATTTGACTGGTTATACAATTTTATTATTGCCGTTTGCTTGTCTTGCATGTTTACCTGAGATATGGCCGAAAATTTTACATTGTAATAAACGGAGTCAACGTAGGATAGGTCCTATGACTATATCTGGTGGTGCTGGATTAGGTAGTTTGGTCCGAACGAATCACCATTGAATTTATTTCTGTGTATGAAGAAAGCATTTTTTTATCGCTTGAAATAATTAAAACTAAGATCATTGTTTATGTTTCTCCTTGGATTTTGATCGATCGAACAAAGTACATGACTTCTATTGTTCAAAGAAGTGTTTCTTTTTCATTAAAGTATATTGCTGTCTTTTTTCTTATGGTAATATTTCGAAACAAATGGATGAAAGTATGATCAATTAGTTTAGTCAAATCGGAAATTCACCTGAAAATTTTCAATTTTCATAATCGAGCAGTAGCCCAATGTTTTGTATTCTGAAGGAACACTTAAACTAAATAATGACACGATAAATTGAACTAATCTAAAAAGATCACACACGAGAAAACATGAATATTGACGTAGATTTACATTCATATGTGTCAGATCAAAAATAAAAATTTTATATGAGTTATTTTATGTTTTGATCAATTAGTGAATATCACTTTACAAACGAAAAACAACAACACTATTTTAACGATAAGAATTCATTAAAAAAATGAAAAATCTTGTTATTAAAGTAATACTAAACTTGTAGAAAAAGATATTACTGTGTCTAGAAGATTTCTAATTTTCATTTTATAAAAAATGATTGTACTTACCCAGTGAAAAATTTTCGGTGATTTTAATCGAATTATTCTGCAACAAAATCAAAATTGAAATCGATTGATAATTTTGATTATCTTAGATCAAGACTTAACCATTACTTCATATTGCTACTTATTCAGTATGAAATTTTTGGATTAAAATTGATTATTTTGCAACAAAATTTTAATTATCAATCGATTTTAAATCCTGATTATACTGCAGAATAATCAATTTTAATCCAAAAATTTCATACTGAATAAGCACCAATATTAAGTAATGGTTAATTCTTGATCTAAGATAATCAAAATTATCAATCGATTTCAATTTTGATTTTGTTGCAGAATAATTCGATTAAAATCACCGAACATTTTTCAATGGGTAGCCAAGAAATGCATGCAACTGAACAGATAAATCTCTAGGAGGATTCTTTTCATGATTTTGTTTTCCTCTTGAATTGTAAAAGTATTGTTTTTATAATGTTTCTAGATGATCTGAATAGATAATATGACTTCCTTCTACAAATATAATGTCAGTTTCAGTGGGATCTATCGTTTGGTAAAGTTCTTTCATGAGATCTGTTCAGATTTTAATGTGAGTATGAACATAGTTCTATAGAACCGTCTTTTCCTATGTGTTCAATGTCTTTCTGATGCCAGCTTTCATGGCTTCTATCGTTGTAGCACAAAGAATACTGAACAGAGTCATATTTAAACGTGAGCTTCGCCGTATGCATTAAAATTTTCAAATTTAAACATTGCATGATTTTTCTAGTGGCTGAATCAATCCTTCTATCTCCATCATGTTCGAATACACTTCGTCAAAGCATATGCGCAATGATAAGTCTTTTCTACAAAAATTCACGTTTTTCGTTATCTGCTTCGAGAAAATATAAACAATACTCTTATATGCATTGAGATTCGATAAGCTCTGCGTAAAAACAATGAACAATGTACTTACGTAAAAATGTATAGTTATTAACAGATGTGTCCATTGGACAGAGCGGCACCTTCGCATATCATGAAATTTCTGCACATTCGAACTTCGATTCGAAAATAGTATCGTTTAGATTTTTCCTGAAAACGTAGAACATGCTATGAGTAGTTCAGATGGCGACTTTATTTGGTAAACACGAATTTTATATTCGTACGATAATCGTCAAGTTCAGTCAAACTAATAGAAACGAAAACTAATAACGTAACAATGTACATGTGCCTGTCAATGTCATAGTTATGCAACGTCTTACTATTTCAATACTATAAAAAATAAAAATATACAATCGATATCAGCATCTGTTGATTCGCATGCGAATGTCTTCTGTCGTTTCTGTTGAAGGTTGGATGTGGGAGACGAATTAGATATGAATGATTGTCTTCCTCACTATTATCGATCTAACCACGTATCTTTTTTGTGAATTATTTTGCATATAAAAAATAGTAAATAAGCTGAACCCTTTACTTCCTAGAAGCTTTTTTCGAATGTTTTCTGAAAGCTAACCACTGAAATAGAACTTAGGTACTCTCAAAATAACTGCACAATGCTTAAAATCCGATTTCTTAAATTCATTAAAGAATTAACAATTATCTGATTAAGTAATTAATTAAAAACTAACTAACCTTTTTTATCAAAATTTTTGCTACAAATTGAAGCCTTGTTTCTCATATATCGTCACGATTAGCTTTAATTTCTTTTGAAAGCACAATATGACCACATGATGAACAAAAGCATAGTGGTCGGAAAAAAACCAGTGTAAAATCCAGAAAAAATACAGTTTGGTTTTTGTTCATCTGATGTTCGCCTTTGTGAATAAAACAATTTCTCGTCTGTATCATTAGAAATAGGGCATCTTATAGCATGTTGTTCCAGCAACACATTATATACGATGAAAGTCTGTGTTTGAGTAAAAAGCTGTAAACAACAAAAGCACGTTTTTTTTAGAAAAATTTCCTATCTCCAAATTTAATTATATCAAAGAGGAAGCAGCATATAAAATAATTCTTTTAACCAATACATAGCTTGTTAAATTCTCTACAAACATTATTCAAGTTGGTATTTGATAACATGTTGTGTTATTTTTCTATAGCAATTTGCCAATGTCTATAGGGGTGGACATTCGGAGGTAAAGGGTTAAGTAAGGCGATGAAAATAATTCTTATTATTTTACAGGACGAATCAGAACAGAACAGGAAGAGAAATTTTTGCCCTGTGAACATCCTCTAGTTGTTAACATATGCTATATGCTGCACATTTCTCAAAGTTCCAATATTTTGACTAGTAGATATCGTCAGTGATTAATATATTTAATTTTATCTTGCTTAGCTAAGACTTTTAAAAAATGTTTCATGTTCTTTAGTTGAACTAAAAATGTTCGTCATTAAAAATGAACATTTTCTCACAAGTTATTCGGACGCATATATTTCTCGTTCCATATATTTTAGTAGGTGTTGAAATCTAAATAATATGATCATATCGAGATAGGTTTTCAATTAAGGTAATTATGATTTTACTCAGATATGTACTATCAATAAGTTGCTATTATATTGACAAATTCTGTTCTAAGTTGAATAATATCATTAGAGTTTAACTTGAAATGATGAATTTAAATTTGTAAATACAAATTTTAAGATAATCGATAAACATGGTGAGTAATCAAATGATTTTTCTATCGAACTAAAAGTATTTGTAATGATCTTTTGAATAATAATATAGTATCGAATTCCATTTTTTTCTTTTACTATAAGAACTTATATATGAATAATGCTTCGGCTAACATATCAACATGGGATTGTTTTCAATCACAAGTAAGTTAATTTGACTATTGGTTTCTATTAAGCTGATTTTCGAATAATCTTTTCTCGAGCGTTCTAGTAAAAACTTGCATTGATCGATTACGATCAATATTTTATCGTATTTATGCATGCCTATTAAGTATGAGAAGATACAGCAGTTTTCGATAGCATACTGTTGGCAGGTTTAACATTTCTCCACTTTATCAATCTTGATCGGATTGATTTTTTTTTCTAAAACAAATTTCCCGTTTACTTCTCTTCGAAAATTGTATTAACAGTTTAATTGCAGAATTCGAATCTAGATCATGTCACAAGAAATGGTAGAGAAGTATCAAAACGGAGCACAAATTATACGTATTTTCTCGAATAGAGTTGGGATTTTCTGATTGGTTTTTCAAGTAACAGAACATGGTTTCAGTATATTTTTTGTGTAGTTTCAAATAGACTCTATCTCCTCGTATAGAGCACAAATCATTTAAATCTGAATAACAGGCGCAAAGATTAACTTTATAGTAATCAAACGAAACATAACAACAATTTTTACTTGTTCGTGGGCAGTTGAGCGCAACAATATTTTTTTTAAATCACAGAGATAAAAAGATAACGAGTGAACATTGTTTTTCAATAGAAATGAAAACATCATCATGAACCCATCAAGTTTGAAAAGACTTTAGTTATTTTATCGAACAACATAAATGATTGATTATATTATAAAATTATTGATGAAAGATAGAAATTTTCAAGGCCTATTCGATGACTCTCTCGAAAAAGGTTTCAACAAAAAATATACTGAAAAACCTGTTTTTCACAATTAATTTACATCTAGTTTCTTCAAATTCTGCAATTAAACTGCCAACAAAATTTTTGTAGAAGATTGAATGGAGACTACATTTAGATTAAAAAATCAGTGAGATCAATATTGATGAAGCAGAGATATGTTAAAAATATCAACACTCGAATTTATCTTTGGAAATTTAATAAATAACAATTCATTTGATATGAATACGAAAGATTTTCATTCTTTTTTTTTCCTGTTGAATTGGGTCAGTCTATGTTTATGTAAACATAAGAATCGTATATTTTGTGAATCGTGATGATATAGATTCGAGTGTAATCATGCCCATATCTATTGCAACAATTTATTTCGCTTTAAAGTGCTTCAAATCCTCTAATAATATTTATACGTATGATCTAAGTTTTTTGTAATGAATGAAAATCAGACCGTGGTGTTAGCAGAACAATTTTTCGTTTCATTCTCTATCAGTTGCGTTGATCAGATGACAATTTTAAAATGATGTGTTTACACGAACTGAAAATAATTGAATGTTTTACAGATAAGTTTCCTAATCCATAGTAGTACGATGAAAACAAATTAAATTACATTTAAACATTTTATTTGACAAGAAAAACTAGAAGAGAAGAAAAAAACAGTTTTGTCTTGAGTATGCTTATTTCACACTTGCATCTTATATCAGAACTTGAATTCATCGTAAGAGAGCAATATACAAAAAGATTCGTGAATTTTCAAGTGCTTGTATGAGGTATTCGATGAAGTATTCTATTTTGAAGTAAATTCTGCGCTCAATGAATATGGATCTTGGTGAAAATATGCACTTTTGAATTCTTCCTAAATTTTCAGCCTTTTTTCTAATGTTCTCATTTGTACTTCCTGCATTTAGATGATTGCTTTTCAGTAGATCCCACAGATCTTCGCCATATCTCGGAATACAAATTCAAATACTTTTCTTTTTGACTTTAGAAATATTTTGAAGAAATATACTTTCCTTTTCGTTATAGACGTATGACAGATGATGCACAAACTTCTGCATTGTATTCATAGTAGAATGTTAATGAAATTCATTGTAGACACTTGCAAAATTCATCATGATAAATAGCAAGGTCTATATTGTGAAAATATTTCCCGAAGGTTGAGAACATGTTTGATTGGAATATTGCCTTCTTGTTTTATGCAGAATCATCGATGTGTAACGTGCATGCAATCGATTAGTCTCGTACTTGGTTGTTGGAAATCATTGGTCACACGTAGTGTGATTGTAAGCCAGGCTTTTGTTTACATCAAGTTATTCGAATGACGAAAATAAAGTTCTATTATATTTTTAAAATTAACTACTTACGATATTAATGATCACTAGTAACGTTTTAATTACTTATTTCAGTAATAACTTGGAAATTTTGTTTATACTAATTTTAAAAAGTCTTGTTTGTAACACGAACAACACTTATTGCATACAATAAGATGCAAAAAATGTTTCAATTGAAATATTTTCTCAATGCTTTTGTTCGTGCAAAAAATTTTCAGTTTATCTAGAAGTTTAAAAGAAATCAATAGAAGATAAAACTCTGTCGCATCATCGGAATTGATGACATGATTTGATACACAACTCATATTCGTTCGTCTGTATCAAATATTTAAATGAATAATGTGATCAAATTATAATGTAGGAATTTTATAAAATTTCCTTTCTGTTACTAATTAAAATAAGTTTTATTTTGCATTCCTCTTTAATGATTTGATTAAAAACAAGATGAATCAAATCATATATCACAAATGCATTAGTTAATATCCAAGGGAAAAAACGAATTAGATAACATTTATTACACAAAGATTCTATTATTTCACTGATATAAATACATATATATATATATATTAATAAACAAATAAAGAAGTATTCACAACAGTAATAACATTCGGTGTGACAACTTTGATTTTTTGTAAGGAACCATCACGATTAAATGGCACGTGAAGATAAACCTCAGAAAACTAAATAATCAAATATTTACAGTAGAATTTTAAAAAAGTCTTTTTGTTTTCTATAAGGAACTAACCACATATTTACCCATGCAAAGTATTACTGCATTAATAAACGACCAGAGTGATAAAACCAAAAGTAAAAATGTAGCCGTGGCCAATGTCCATCGTTTACAAGTCATTGAAAATGATCCGAAACGATTGATAGCGTAAATACTTGTTCTAGCGGCTACATCATTGTCACCAATCAAATAAGACTAACAATGCCTCTACCATGTATCGAATATGATTGGTCAAAAGCAGTCTCCTAGTTTCCTGGCAATGACGATAAGGCACCGTCTATACTACACAATGTGAAAAGAGATTGACTGGAAACTTAATTCACTCTTCAAAACCGTATAATAGTTAATGCACGAATGAGAATCCAATTGGATATACTAATCAATTAAAAGATCTTTCTTTCCTATCGACAGCTCCTACATTATTGAACAATAGAAAGCGACACTTTATCTTGAAATCCTGGATTCTGACTGATGCATTAACTTTCAAGTGAAGACACGCATAAAATTAATGGTGTGTTATTTTTCTCGTGTAGACAGGGTCTGAAAAAAAAATTTCACCTTCTCTTCACTATGAAGAAAAAAAGAAGGAAATATTGCTGTTTTAAATTTAAATAAAATCACCGCACCACTTCGCCTACAACTTTAATTCATCGATTGGAACTCGTCATCAAACTTGAGTGAAATAAATACAGGCGCGCGTACTTCATCAAAATTAATGCGTTGCATTTACCTTATCTCTATGATCTTCTTAAAAAATAAATATTCTAAAAACTCTATTAGTTTCTTTATGTCCTTTCTATTTGTTCGAATTCATGGTTTTTATTTGCTTTCATCAAGGTGAAGCCGTCATCTTCAGTAGTTGATCGAGTTTGCATTCGACTGTTGAATTCAATTTAATGTGACATTTTGAAAAAGGATGTAATAGAAGTAAAACTTTCTATAGATAATGTTTTTCTATTCAATACTGAAGTGTTCAAGTGAAGATAAACTCTTCATTATCAAGCCTTGAAGCACATCGATTAGTTAGCAATCATTTGTAATCATCGACATAGAAAGTAGTTACTAGATTTCATATTTTCGCATATCCAATTATATTCTTTTTCGTGTGATTTCAAGGTTATATTGAAAGAATCGAAAATGAAATTTACATGTGAACAGAAAATTAATCCTATGGTAAATATGCAGATATGTCACATATTTTATTTAACAATATTTTTCTTGAAGATATTCGACATCATTTTTATTATTTTTATCTTCATCCATCAAAACTATTCTTTGATATATATATATAGACGTATATATATAAGATAATTTTTCATGTATTTGACGTTTCTTTTTTGTAGATACCATCCGACAATGATTGCTTATTGTGATATTATTATTCACATATATATATATATATAATGATTCATCTAGATAATAGATTTTTTTTTCGTTATTTTGATTCTTACTAATATGCATTTGAGTCTGTAGCAAGTGTATGTGGGAGTTGAGCGTTTGCCCGCCAAGTATACCTATATAAATAGGTGCATACAAGCGTAGAACACGACAACAATGTTGACGGCTTACTCATTGTACATATATTCATCGGTACAAAAAAAAATTCTGAGTAAGAGAAAGAAAAAAAACCACACAATAGTTACTCAGATATGTCGCCTGTCTGTCCTCTTTCGTTCTCTACTTTTTCATTCTCCTATTCTGTTTCTTCTGTCGTCACTCTTTATGTGCGCACAAGGAAAAGTGGCAAAAAAAATCCGAGAAGAAAATAATATATATGTAGTATGTGTACATAGACACACACAACTGTGTGGTGACAGTGGGAGTTCGCATTTGCATTGATTCGAACGAGAATAAAACCCTGAGAAATACTTCAAGTTCTTGTTTATTTACCTGTTAATATAGTTTTTGCTATGCTAACAACATTTTACCACTCGTCTTTTTATCAGATCGAAATTCTTCTAATACTATTCTATATTCTAGATGGCAACCGAGCATTATCTTCTGTCATATTTTTTTTTAATATTATCAATTCAAATAATTCATAGTGAAATTACATTTGACTCTCTATGCTCATCTGATGTTGAAGTGGCTGGCATGTCATCTACGGATGGCAACGATGAATTTGAAATAGATCTTTACGAAACAAAATTTTTACCCGAAGATACAGTTTTATGTATGAAAGAATATCAAAATAGAAAAAGATTGAAGGAAATTTATGAGAATTCGTTTTTTTTTCTTCTGTTCTAGTGTCAATAAAGCAGAAACGTGCCAATTATGGAATCAATGAATTTGCTTTACGTGCATTCGATTATGATGGAAATGTTGTTGGTCGATTTGATGAGCAACATGCAGGAGATTTAGTTTTAAAACACCATACATGTCCGAACGGTGCTAATGTGAGAAGATTCGTTTCAACAGATTGAATTTTACTTTTCGTTCTATTTAGTCTATTTATGCAGATCACGTAGCCGGTCGGGGTTTTCGTGAAGTTCCATTAGCATGGAAAGCTAGTGGTATTCATCAAAATCTTGATGAAATTGTTTTTAAGTAAGTTCATTCGATATTCTTATGTTTATTTTTCTCGCTTTCCTTACATATTAGAGCGGCTGTTATTTCAAATCGACAATTGTATCGAGTGAAGTCAGCTCCTTTAAAACTAGTAAATAGTTTTGCATGGATTACAAAAATCTAATTTCATCCTTCATTTTTTGTTCTATTTAGCGATTAGCATCAGGAATCATTCCTTATTCAGAAATTCAATCAATAAATATTGATTATTGTGGTGAATCACAAGGCTGTTTAATTGTTCCACAACGATGTAATAATCATGCGCAATGTGACTATGCACTTTCATGGGAAGTTCTCAGTGATGACACAGCTAAATTTAATATTGTTGCGAGAGCACATGGTTTTACTGGTGTTGGATTTTCGAAAGATGAAAAACGGGTAAGAATTGAAATTTAACCTTATTAGGCAAGCATGCTCACTGCAGAGGTCATTTTATAGTAGACCTGTCTCAATCAAAGAAAAGAATAATCTAAATTTTCTATAAATAGATGTTCAAAGTAAATTTAATTTTTCTCTTTCCGTATGGTTTGAAGTTACAATATTGTGTGCCTACTATCGATTATGTGCTATTGCTAAGAGGATAAATAAAACTTACTTTTCTGCCTCATTAGTATTCCAAAACCATATAATGAACCGAATGCAGTATTTAGTTTCAATAGTTAGAAATTGAATAGACCATTGGTAATATTATAAATTATTAAAGAAGTCTATTAGTTCTTGTTTTGTTAATTCAAGGGCGACGATCAAGTTGTTCTATGTACAAAAGATGCTCAAGGACATGTTTACGTACATAATATGTTTGTTGGTGTTCAAACTCCGCAATACGTGCTTAATGGGAGAACAGCTTATGGCTTAAAAGATGCCGATGGTCATTCCAATGCAACACATATTATGTGTAAATTTGTAAGAAAATTATCAACGCAAACCGATGACTTAGTAGAAAATGATAGAGCTCATCGAGATAAACTTGTTAACTTGAAGGAGCCTCATTATATGTATCCAGTTTTTTCGAATGAAAATTTAATGACAGAACATGGTATGGAAAGCCTCTCGAAGAAGAGAAGAAAAAAAGACATTCTAAGACAAGTATGATTATGTTTTAGGTATGCGTATTCCTTTTCAAGATATTCCCATCGTTAATAATCATCCAGTTGATTTTGAACGTAGTATTCGGCCAAAAACTTATTCAGCGTCTCTTCTAACAAAATTTCATGGTAGGTTATAGTGAAATGATTTACGTATTCTATAATTGTATTTTATCATCTTGTCTAGCTATTTTAAACATAATTGCATGGATTCTACTTGCATCAGCTGGTGTTATGGTTGCACGTTACTTTGACTCAGTTTGGCCAGTTAATGAACGACGAGTTGTTGTCGATTCTATGGGTAGTGCTACCAGAGAGAAACCTCCACAACGTGTACAATTTTCATACTTATCAGTAATACATCGATGTTTTTCTTGTCTGAATATAAAATCATTTACTGTGATTACTATTGCTTTACTTTTCAATAGATCTTTCTTCCTGTAATGTTTACTGTAGCTGTATTAACATGGCTTGCATTTTTCTGCATTCTATTTGAACTCAATTGGACATGGACTCATGGAACACATCATTTATGGCATTCCATTCTTGGCGTTATTGTACTTGTCTGTGCTTTTCTAGCTGTAAGTCGAAAAGGCTCTTTTTTATTTCTACATTCATATCGAACGTATAGTTTTAGAAGTTATGAGATTACAGTGATTTTGAGACCTGCTGTTTAAAACTAATGTCAATAATTTAATCAGATAGAACTTGTTAAGAATGGAAAATGTAGACAAATGAAGTCTATCATTCATTAACACTTCGTTGAGTTGTCTTCAAATTTCAAAATATTCTAATGATACATATAGTTTTGCAGCTTTGCTTATTTCTGATGTTGAATAAAAATGATCCGTGATAAAAATATTGATTAGACAACATTAAGGTCATTTTAAGTTTGATGTTTATTGAATATTTTTCTGTGTGCTTATATATGTATATATATATATATATATTATCGAAATCGTATTAAATTTGAAAATATTACCTTAAGAAACCTGGTCTTCTTCTATTTTTTACGCTTTTGTACATAGAAAAATTATTTTAATGGTAAGAAGACCAAAATATAATTGAATTTCAATACATTCAGGTAGTCACTTTAAGATTATCTATTAAAACATGATTAATATCTTGAATAAGAAGAAGATTGCATGATAAACACTTCTCGTTTCAATATAGGCTTGACTACAGTATTACATTTTATGAAATATTAAGAATAAGAACTACTTAGATCAAGACTTATGGTGAGATAGATTGAAAAATTGTATCTTCTATTAATTATCAAGATCAACCGAATAGGATGTCACTTAGGATGAAATTAGTTTTATATAGTTTTTGCTCGATACATATATGTGAAAAAAGCTATGTATAAATTTCAAAGTTAGAAGAGTTTTCGACTCTAGCAAATGCAATGATCACACTATATCTCAAAAATTTCCATAGAATTATTTTTTTAAACATTCCTCATCTACGTATTATCCTTTGAAATCATCAAACAAGAAGAAAAACGATTAGTTATATTATATATGATTAATATCTTTAGCCGTTTATCACTGTTCTACGGCCAGCAGCTCGTACGACAGCCCATTGTGTTTGGTATTGGATTCAATGGTTAATTGTTTCATTGGCTCATTGTCTTGCTATACCGGTTATATTTTTGGGTATGGATAATCCTCGTTTGGATTTATGGACATGGTGTTCATGGTTATTGTTTGGTTGGTGTATATTTCATTTTATTATTCAGCTTATCTTCGAAATTCATGCTTGTTGTCATACTCGACATGAATATGAACGTATGTGAAAGATTTTATTTCAAAGACGTATTAATAAAATTCTTGTCTTTAAGTTGTTGAGGATGGAGTAAATCATCCAGATAAACGTCAAACTAATCTTGTCAAACGAGAGCGCGCACATGTGAGTTGAATATTTTCGATAGGAATAAAATTATTATGATTTTATGTCTTCTTTTTTTCTTCTTCAATTTACAGAGTGAAGCATGGAAGCCAGCTCTTCTGGGTATTTATGTATTTGTTACATTGGTCGTGACCATTATTCTTGTACTTGCTGTCATATTCTATCAAGGTTATTAAATCTTGATTCGTTTTGATATTGAAAAAAAGAAACATGACTTTAATCTGACTGATCGAATATGTGTTTGTATACTGCTTGAGCAATAAGAAAAATATTCTCATCAGGTTTTCTTTTTAATCAAGATTAGATTAGCAAAGAAGTGTGTCTTGAAATGTAGAACTTGCTTTTTTTTATTTGTTTTGATTTTTTAACAGTATTCTTATAATAATATTCTGGTTTTGCTTTTCCATTTTCTGACATGTGTGACAGTGAATGTTTTGAAAATAAAGCTTCTTTTTTTGTTCGATAGAGAGACATATTTCTAGATTCAAAGTCGGATTACATAACTAACATTATATTCTAAGATTAACATGAGTTGACATAAGATAGATAGATAGATTCGATACCATTTGATATCGTTCTCGTGCAATAGATTGGCTTCACACAAGGTTAGGATTAAAGATAAAAAGTGTAGTTTTATTTATGAATGACTGCTATGATTTATCCTACCGAAATTCTTTCAATGATCAGAGAATTAAGTTTCAAAATTTTTCCTATTGTGATTTAATGCGTGTCCTACACATTTGAAAGGTTTACTATTAAAATTTATTCGAAACTGAAGATCGTGACAATGGGAATTCCAATTATTAAGAGAATTGTTTCTAACAAGGATACAATAAATTTTTACTTATTATCATGTTCTTAAGCAGAGAAATGAAAACCTGGATTGTTAGCAGTCA
This sequence comes from Rotaria macrura, assembly GCA_900239685.1. NCBI lineage: Eukaryota > Metazoa > Rotifera > Eurotatoria > Philodinida > Philodinidae > Rotaria > Rotaria macrura. The sequence continues at coordinate 92,611 of OENT01000298.1, forward strand.
GAATAGCTGAACATTATTTTGCGTACGTCGTCTAGAGAATGGACAAAAAACAAGACGAAACTTTTTCAAATTCTCAAAGGCAATTTTTTATTTTCAAACAACAAACACCAAATAAGGACATCACTGTGTAAAATGATTCTATTGTTTGTTATGGAAAGAAACACATCGTTACATCTTTAAGAAAAATAATTTTGCTTCATACGATAAACCTCGTTGAATGTACAAGGATATCTGACATTGTAAAGAACTATTTCTTTTGTTATTCTAGTGTGGAAGCAAACCTATCTTGACAGGTTCTAGGCACTGAATAACAAGGTTGTATAACTTCTCTAGATCTCATTGTTGTGGATCTGTTAAGACATGTTGATGTATTCTATGTTTGAGTATTTACGGAGACTTGGACGAATTGAATCATGAAAAATAAATTTCGCTGAATAATACACATGATAATTCGTGAATTTAAACTTCATGAACGAAATGAAGGCTTGTGTCATGCTTTTTGGAATGCTCTGTCAATCAGAGATTTTTCACTGAATTTAAAAATGAGTCATTCCAACAGTATATTATATCGACATACGATCGAAACAAATTGCTTATCCATTTATACTTTGTATGTTTAACATGGCTGCATCACTTCACATAACATCAGCATCATCATCCTTACGATTACTAGATTGATATGAAAAAATTTGATCCCACTCACTATGATATAAACCTATATCGTATCGGCTGAAAAAGAACTACGGAAAATTTCTTTTGGATATTCAGTGATTCAACAAGGTATTACCTATAGGTAGCTTTTTTTTGTATCAAGTATGATTCTCAATGTCTATCTTCTTGTATTACAATGAGTGCTTATATATAGTCGAGCTATAATAGTGGTTACCAGACCACGCATTCATGAGTTTCTATGAAGCATCTATTTCGGCTTACAGTTACCAATCCCGAGATATTTCCAGTGAAGAGACCATATTTTACTTGTTTTAGAAGAAAAACCTATTTCATATCCAATAGAAAATCCTTTCTGAGTTCAACCTGTGTAGAACGTATTTCGTGTTTGTTACATATTCGAAATAAGAGACGACGATCATCAGGTTAACTAGTGACATTTTTATTGTTTATTTGCAGAAAACATTTCTATGCAGCGCAAATGGATTCTGTTACAAAAACTAAATCTTAAAGAGTAAATTGGTCTATTTTTTGGTCGATAGAGGTCTCAGCAATTAATACAACATGAAATTTTCATCGAAAAATCATCCTTGAGATGTTCTTAGTCAATGATTAAACTACTATAATGGAGTATATCGTCGATCTAAATGATTGAGGGCAGTGTAAGGTAGCTTAGAAGTTCTATAGGAGCGATCACCAATTTGTATGCGCATGTTGACCGAAGGATACACTAGTTAACAACGATATTAATTTTTTGTCTAATTTCTTTCTTACGTCAAGCACGTTTATTAAAAAAAATAGAAAATTATAAAAAGAATTTAATAAAATTAGAGAAAAGAAAACGATAAAACTATTTTATTTCCATTTAGTATTTTATTTCCATGACAGTATTATCATGCTTCGTCTTCTTTAAACTCATCACGTATATAATCGATCATCATTGATATGTCGCTCAGTTGTTGTTTTTCTAAACACTTTAAAATAAACCATATTTTGATTCATTAATGTGTGTCTATCAACGCTCCAGTAATACTAGATACTTTTATTTACTTGAAGTTGGTATATCAGTCATGTTTTATTTGAAAAGAATATTCTTTATATGCTATAGTGAAGACAGCAACTATTAGATGTCGTTGTTTAAAAATGAATAAATAGTATACAGACATTGATGTATATATACATCTTCTCGAAGTTAGCAAAACAGATACATAGTTGGACACACTAATTACTTATTTGCACATACTACTGAATGATGACAGCGAGAGTTACATAACATTTTTAGCTTGTTTGCATTCGCATCGATTCGTTTTACAACCGTCTTTACAGTCGCATTTCAAAATTCCTCGTCGAACTGAGTTTTTCATTCGATACCGTCGTCTTTACTCTTCACAGAAGGAGATACTATTGATGCAGTAATGATTTGGTTCGATTGTTGAAGTCGACCGCATATAGACATTGCCTATACGTTCGAGATTGTCGATGAGCTTATAAATGGGTACTAGAGCCTTCTTTGTGATCATTCACTAAACAGCTAGGTCTCGCAGCCATAGTGAACTAAGTACCACGTCTAGTAAAAACAACTTCAACTTCGACAACATTTTTGCCGAAGTTGTAACTACGATGAAAACTCTAACTTCGACACGACATATATATATATATAGACTGGTTGAAAGATACGTATGCAAGAAGACGTAACGTGACCTATTTTGAATATCAGGCAAAAATTTTCGTCCAACTTAAAAAACTTTTAATTATCTTGTAACTCTTTTCAGATTCTTGTTTTTTTCCTTGAACTTCAAGGAAGAATCCTTTCGACAGGAAAGAGAAAAGAATCTTGTCCCTGATCCATTACGAAAAGAAAAAATCTTGACAGAATTTAAAATCCAAGAACATGGACTTGTGTATTAGCAAACATTAGTTAGTACACAAGTCGAAATTCTTGTCTGCATTCCTTCCAGATTCTCTTTTATCTTAATGTTCAGTCAAGAGTTTTTTTATCGATTGATAAAACAATAAAAAGAATATTTTCAAAGTTGAAAAATAGATAGTCATCCTTTGTTTCTTATGTCTATGTAAATCTCTTGTACGTGCTTCGTCACTAATATCTTTAATGAACGTTTTATCGTTCAGACTCTACGTGAACAAACTAAGTTAGCTTTTAAATAAAGAAATTTATATTTTTTTAAAGGTTTTGTTTTTATGAACTTCTCAAAATGAAAATTTGATCAAATAGCTAAGAACTTCTCGTTTTTGTTCCTTTTTCACATTTTTTATCGATACTAGTTTTTTGTTACGTTATCTTTTTGTTCATTGTTTAATGCTTGTAATTCTAGTGACAATTGTAACAATAAAGCAATGATGGATACAAAATTAAAATAGATCTATACTAACTATGAAAATAAAGCAGAAAAATCTTGCTAGATTATCCAAGAGCTTGTTGTGTACTGCAGTGAAGAAGAATCAGCCTTGATTTTCAAGAATAGAAATATATCTTATCTACTTATTCAAGAATCTTTCATTCAATGTATTGGAGAAAGAATCTTGCCAGTTTTTTCAGCAGAAATAGAATCTAGAAAGACTAGACACCAAAATATGGACTTGCAGTTTACTTATTAAAGAAATGATACTTATGATAAAGTAATTACTCTCTTCTAACTAATTGAGTTGCAAAATAGTTAAAGAATACTCTACGATTTTTTTTGGAAAGCTTAATGAATAAATAATAAATCTCTTCGAATAGGGTTTCTTTTTCATTCCAATTTCAATTTGATTACAAATATTTAACATTAATGGTATCCAGCTCGTATTCATAGAGGATTCCAATCTTCAGACAAATATCTACACTATCTGTGCATCGTTTAGTAGCTGAAACAAATAGGTTCTATGGACAATACGTAATATGATAGCCACTGTCAGTTTCCTACAATGTTTTCATTGCGATACTCATATGCAATGTTTTAGGTAAATAAAAAGGTAGGTATTATCTTTTAAATTAGTAGGTATGATAGAAAGATAAATATCATACAATATAAGTTATTTTGCCTACCAACAGCAACAAAATAATATGTTTACCCGAGAGTATGTGTCAATCATTCGTAACTTAGAGGTAAATACATACAATGAGTATTTTGAATCAAGGTGGTTTGTTATTATTATTGCAATCGATTCATCCGTGACTGTAAGTTAAAACATTAAAATAAGAAGGTTATGAATGATCGTATTTTCAGCGTACATGAGAAGAATCGTCTTCGCATACAGTTATTGTCTTGAGTAGAACAAAGGTCGTTAATAACATTCTTCAACGATTTTCGTACAAATAAACTTAGAGATGCATCTAATCTTGAATAGGTTTGGAATTTTGCAGTATATATTAGAAATTCAGATATGATTCTGATTTAGTTTCGAGATATAGATTTTGTTTATTAACGTTAGTAGATCACAGGATTGCAGTTATCATTTGGTTTGAATTGGATTTCTAATTTGAATTCAGACCTGAGATTTTTTTTCAATGTAAAAATGGCTCTAATTTGATAATGGTGTTGCATTGAAGTCAAATTACAATCACAAACTCTAATCAAATTCTAAATTAGACTCCAAATTTTATACACAAAATCCAAAGGTCTTGGAATTGTTACACTCCCATGATGAACTTAAACTTCTTTCTACATCATTATTAGTAATATCCAGGTCGAAGAGAATAGACTTTAATGATATAAAAACGACAAGCCGGATTACGGCAAAATCTGACAAAAATGAAGGCAGTAATTCGCCGTTTCCAATGGTGATATGTGATCGTTGTAGATATATGGTTTCAAGCCGTCAGATCATCGCGCTGGTAAAAATTAGCGAAAGAACTTAAGTATTCATGGGAACTACTATTCAATACAAGTTATCTAGTTTAAGTCATTAAAAATAAAACGAATCGTTGATTGAATATTATTGAAAAAGTTAGAAAAGATGCTCGTTGGCAAGAACCTCACAAAATAAATTTCAAAGCCCCAAATGAAACCCTCAAAGAGTCCAGATCGAGATCGTATCAAGGAACTATACTTATGTTTACTCACATAGATTTGTTGCAATGAAAAGATCAATGGCAATGTGAGCATCAATAGATGTCATCCTATAACGCTAACTCTGTTTCCTATTTGTTATTATAGTTTTCTTGTTTTCCCTATATGGTCACCGTTTAAGGAAAACTACGAATATAAAGGAAATTTAATTGAAGTCATGGGAATGGTGTACCACTAGGTTTCGCTGCTTGTCCGATATGGATGATCCATGTTTCACTATAAACAAATCGGATCAGCGCCATTATTATTTATTATAAATATTATTGCATCGTACTACCGATAACCGCTGACGATAAATTGAATATCTTTTCCATTTTCTTCAAGTTTTTTTTCTCTTCGTTATCCCCTTTTCTTTATACTTAGCTGGTGGTGGTTAAAGTCTTGTATTCTTTTTCAAAATATAACATGTTAAACACAAGATTATATTACTTTTTCCGTAAGCTACGACGACCACGTGACAAAGATATACTGTTAAAGACATTCCTCCATCAGGAATCGTTTTTCCTTATTCATGAGTCGACTCGGCTGAAATTTTCAGAGAATATATGTGTTACGATAAGTTTATTTCTTGCAAATTTTTGATTCTTAAGATTTTTGTTTTACCGAGCTTTTGACAAATTAGTTCTCAAAATGTTGGTCTTCGCAGAGTACCGATTTCTTGAACTGTCGCAGATGTAGGAAGCTAGCGTTTGATTTAAATGAAAGAGAAAACCTATGTTTGAAAATGTATATTGGGTTTTTAGTTCGGATGTTCGAGACATTTTTCTGTGATATCCCATAATTTAGCGCTTTTTGACATCAGTGTTATCTAGTTATCTTGACAAGGAAATCAAAATTCGAAAAAAAAACCGCCATGTAACTATTTAGGTATATGTCTCTTGTTTTCTATAAAATACACGGTAGCTCAATACGTTTTCTACTATCTGAGAAATCGATTCCGAATTGTCCAAAAAGTGATTGAGAAAACCAATCAACAAGTTTATGAGATGTGTAAACGAGTGTGAATGTGGAAAAAGTAGTCCGTGTTATATATATTTGAAATCAGCGTAAAAATCTCTTTTTAAGTGACATCATTAAATAATGATATCAAAAAAAAAATTAATTTCACTATGAATGGCATGACCTCTATAGTGCAATCTCGTCATGCATACACGACTGACTAAACAGGAACACTTACTTTGATAGTACAGATAGTGATGAGAATTTGATAATACCCTTACTAGAGTAGTTTCGTTATGATCAGTTTTCGTCAAAAAATAATTCTGGATCAAAGCATCGCAATAATCATGTGTTTCGCTGCTGACTACGGATCATCGTCGGCATCAAGACAGAACTAATCGATAAATAGTGAAAATGCTGAGTTTTTCCTCTTTCTATCTAAGAGAGTACCCTCTAACTGTGTTCAGCGGATGCGCAAGCAAAATATAACCTATGAATGTTTGGAATGAACAAAACTAAATGTACACTAACATTGAAAATCGCTCAAAACCTCATTTTTTTTGGTAGAAAAGAGTTCCGAAAATCTGACTCTGAAAACCCACCATGTTGCTCTAAATAAAAAAATAACAGAAAATGGTATTCACTTCTCGTTAGCAACCATTTACAAGCATTCTGATCACTTTCATATCCCGGTATAGCTAAACAAAATTGCTGGAAAAGTGTTATATTTCTACTACTGCTTCCAGAAAACCGCTATTTTCTCACCGAAAAAACCATTCAAAGTGCAATAAGTCACAGATAATCTGAAAATGGCACTTTAAACTTTCAATAGATTGCTTATCTCAAAATTGATTTTCTGATGGCGTCGGAGGAACCCCTTAAATTAGCCATTGAATTCACTAACAGACTAAATCATTCGTTCTACTATACACCCTCAAACAAGAATCTTACATAAGGGCAACGAAACATTTTGGTGAAGAGAACATTCATCGCTGTAACTTCTCTGACTTTTATCTGAAAAATTACAACCATGCCGAAAACCTAAAATGTACAACGACAAGATTTTTTTTTCATCCTGCTGGGGACTTCTTAATCGAACTTTTCAATTGATGAAGAGTTTTTGTCTTTGAAAGAATTAATCAAAAGAGAAAAATATTATTCTGAACCTTTTTATGGTTTGGAAACAGCAGTTTTTTTTTTAAAGTTTATCTCTGAAGTAATCTATCATACCTTGAAATAGAATGCAGTTAATACAGAGCTTCCCAACTATTCTACTCACTATTTAATTTCTACTGGATTTCATGCATCCTAGAAAAACCTCAAAAATATCTGAACCCAACACATTCACTCCCACAATAGGACCCAATTGGAATCCGATAGGATCCTATGTAGTTTCATCAAGATCTCATAAGAATATCGTCTGGTTCCCGGCAACTATCGCCTGTAATCATTCTGCATTTAATGAATAAGATAGAATCCTGGCGAGTGGAAGTGACTTGGGTAGGTAGAGGATACTGCTATTTTTTAGAAAGTTCGTGATAAAGGCGGAAGATTTCAATGACAAACTTTCAAAAACCGGCAGAGTTAAATACTAATGGGACTTGAACAATTTGCAATAGAAGAGTGTCAGTTTTTCATGCTATGCGTAATGATACTCGTAGGATCTTGCTCGAAGCTGACTGGGACCAAGTATTAGGAGCTGAATGTCTATTTCGACATACGGCTATAATGTGAAAGTTGTAAGAATCTGATACTCGAACTTGATGTTGGTTCATCAACCAGGGATCCCACCAGATTTATTTCAGATGGTAGGCTCCTAACAGATTCTTTAGGATTCCATATTGCTGTACCATAAATGTAGTAGTAGATAGAAATAAAAATTTTCACCATGAATGAATGTGGCATTCTTTCATCAACTACATTGATGCGCGATATCTTACAAAATAGTTTGATCTCTCTCAAAAACGAATGATAACTTTCGATAAACAAATATCAAACAATTTTAAATAGTTTGTCCATTTAGATTATTTATAGATATATTTGTCATACTAATAATGGCTGGTGATTGTGCATTGGAATTTATGGAATACATGGACGAACAGTCCATTGATCCAAATTTACTATGCAGTATTTGTCAAAAACCTCTTAACGATCCAGTTTGCACACCTTGCGATCATACATATGGTCGTGAATGTATTACACGATGGTTTAATCAAAACAACAAGGATTCATGTCCTTTGTGTCTTAAAAAGCCCCTGTCGACCAAGGATCTCACTAGAGCCAGTCAGCTTTTACGGAATATGCTTGATCCGATTCGTGTGAAGTGTATATTATGCGGACAAACTAATATACTACGTGGTATTTTTCCGGATCATATTAATAAAGTTTGTCCAAAGGCGTTTGTAAAATGTAAAGCTGCTGATATCAAATGTCCTTGGAAAGGGCCACGTGATGAATTACAAAATCATATCTCAGCATGTGTTTTTGAACCTTTACGACCAGTATTATCGTCATTGATTGCTGAAAATAGAAAATTATCAGAGCAAGTTAAAAAGCATGATGATGAAATAAAAACGTTGGTAGAACAGATGTCAAAGTTGCATAGTCGTAAGTTCAATATTTAGTTTTTGATATTTTTACACTAAGCTTTAATTGATTTACGACAAGTCTTAATTTAGAAGTGACTAATGAATCCGAATCCAATGATGAATGTGAGGCTGCATCGATTGCTGAATCAGTGGATGATTCTTCACATCAAATAGAAGAAGACGCCATATTCATAAGAAATCTACCTGCTACTGTCAAATTTGCTGATCTATTTGATCTATTTTCACAGATTGGACGTATTCAAGTACGTTGAATATTTTTCATCAAGTTCAGATGAAGATGGACGAGATTCTACTCGATTTTTGCTCCAAAAAGACTTTTCTATTCATTACCTTCATCGAAAGATTTTCAACAATGAAATGCTTTTTGTACTTGTACATCGTTGATGAACATTGAATTATTCTAAATTAGTTATTGGATGCTAACAGACACATCTCTGAAATGACTTATAAAAAGATATTTGCCCATTCATTTGCATGCTTTTGTTCTTTAGTATGATACAAAAAACAAGAAGAGCAAAATATTTATTTTCAAAAATCCAACTGTAAAGAATGGTGTATGCAGTGCAAAAGTAGTCTTTATCAATAAGGAATCGGCTGCTGCTGCTGTTATGGAATACAATGGTATTGAATATGTTTAAAATTTGCGAAGTAATTAAATATGTGTTTACATTGATAGCCAAACACATTCCTCTATGGAATGCACGCATTAAAGTAAATATATCAAATCGGAAACGGCGGGATATGAGCAATGTCCGGAAAGCTGAACCTGGTAAATAGATAGTATCATGTATAAAAATACTAGATTTTATACTCGTTTAGAAGGAAAAACTGATTCTTCTTGTAAAGCTGAAGCAATGAAAAATCGTGCAGATCCTTCAAAAAAAGACACGGAAATGGCTCCTCTAATGGAAGAACCAATATTAAAATCTGACGAACGTGTAAAGTCAACGAATAAAAATAAACGGTCTGTTTTTGAAAACAAAAATTATAATTAAACCTCTTTTATGTTTGTTTGAATGTAGTGGCTATGGGCGACTTCTCAATCAAGATGAGAAACCAAAGAGTTAAACTTACTTCTTAATACAAAAAAAAAACATTGCAAGAAAATGTATTTTTTCCTTTCTAATAAACATCCATCATATTTATTCACTAAAACATAACGGATTAGAGAACCTTGCTTCAGTAACTTTTATTACATTCCAAATGATTCATTCAAACTGTGTGGTTGGTTTTGAGTTCTCGATTCATGTTTTTTATTTATATCTTACTCTGAGATTATGAATACGAGTTGCATCCGAATATTCATTGTTCTTCAAGTCATGTATTAGAATGTATCTGTGAACAAGTTTATCGATGCACTATTTGAATCCTTTCAGAAGTGGTTGAATATTTAACCTATTCGTACGTAAAGATGGATTTTTTCAGCAATCGACAAACGTAGTTGATTATTGTTGGTCTTCGGCAGCAAGTTTTCATTTGAAAAGAACTAATCTATTCTGGTCAATTTATCTAGTGAGGTATTATTGGATTTTATGCATGGAAGAACTGAAAAGTTCATGTAGACAAACGTACATAATGAACTACGTCGACATGCTGCAAAAATTTGGTTAGCTTTTCGATTATCAATCGTTCTCAGAAAAAAGAGTAACTGATGATATCTATGGATTTTCTTCATATGAGTTTTATTGATTATTTTTAGTTCGGAAATACAACATCTAGATGTTAGCAGAGAGTTTAATGTGAACCATTTTCACCCGCTCACGCGGCTTGATTGATCAATATCGACTAAGACGGCTGAAATACAAATCAATGAATAAATATAAATTAGATCATGTGTCTAAATGAGATACTCACTGTGAATCTCATGATGATATGAAGCTCTCCATGGGATGTTAATCCGAGTGTTCCCGGTAGTTTCACCCATTCATCGTATCTTCCATCGTCGAAAACATGTTTCAATTTAATTTTACACTTTCCAATCGAATCTTTGTCGCCGATATCATCATCATAAACATCAAAATGAATCGTATCGTCACCATGAACATTGAAAGTAAAGCGCTCGTTCCAAACTGGATCATTCGTATTCGAAATGGTTGTGGTCTTTTGTTTGTATTTTTTATCCAAATAGACTTCTACGTATGAATCATTTTTACCAAAAGTATCTTGATCTTTTAAACGACGTCCTTCTGCAATAGTTACTTCGAGTGTACCGTTAGGCATTGCGTGAGTTAACTAATGCGTCTAATCAGAAAACGACACCTTTATATAGTTTTGTCGCTATTGTCAATAGCGACAATTCATTCTTTTATCGGCCTTCAATGAATCATTCTATTGATCTTTTTGTTGCTTCAAGGTGGCGTGTCGGAGAGAAAATAGTCATATACGAAGAAGAAAACGTCACGTAGATCTATAATAAATATTGATTCAGCGATGATAGCCGTGTATACCCTACTAATCAAATAGCAAAAAAAAAGAACGACTATTGATATAGATACCCTTTTTGTCGTTGAAAAAAAAATTCCACTCTTTATATAATGGTATCATATATCAACAAGCTTTGTGCTCGTTCGAATGCAAGTGCACGTTTTGAGAAATCCAAGAATAGAACGTATGTGAGAAATAGGTCGACATCTATCAACTTTTTCTCGAGCCCATATTGATTGACACGCGTTTCATTTTGATTCGGCTATTAAATATGATGGCTCATATAAAGCAAGCGTTACTCCATGATTAAAGAGTAACAGGTGTTTTATGACTATAACTTTGAGATAAATCAACTTGACAATACCTTCTCTTGTATGTGTAAAAACGTTTTATCCATATTTTGAATAACAAACGGTTACACGTATAACAAGATGACGTTCATCAAGATTAACAAAGCTGATTCGAAAGTTTTATTTATGAAAAAAATATTTGAATACCAGAAAAGCATCCAGTACGCTTGACGAGATGAAACTATTCGGCATACATGTCATAGGGAAATGTTAGATCAGCAATGCGTCAAAATACTACAACAAGTGGTTTTTAAAAATTATTAATGATTATTTCAGAGTAAACTAGAAAGTTACTCGTTTAGAAATGAATGACAGTATTGATATACTGTCAAAAGAAATAGAAAAACATGAACAATTTATTAGTGAAACCATGAGTTCATAGTATCGAATCAGAACAATTTCGTAGTTTACCACTTCTTACTGTTGCACTTCAATTCGAATATTCGACAGATATTAAATGAATCTAAAGGGAACATGTGATTCGTCCACAAGTTCATAGCTAGTTGTATATAAATTGATGTATCTTGGTGACAATTCTGTTTTGTCGTTATCATCTAAGCTTTCGCTTATTTTTGTCAATATGATATTCGATCTTTTTGCACTCAATTTTCGGAACCTAGAAAGATGCATAGCTTAATCATTTTGTGAAAGGAAAAACCGATATTTTTTAGTAATGAATGGAAACGAATTATTCATGACGTGTTTTAAATTCCGATGTGCAGATCGAATATGTATGCATTATTTTTACATTTCATTCATAAGTACTGCCCATGCTTCTAGTGCAAATATTAACAGTAGAGGAGTAGCATTACCTACCGAGTGCTGCATTTAATAGTCAATAAACAGAAGTCTCATTAGAGAAGTCTTCCATGTTTGTACGATAGTTTAAATATGATCTATTCAATTTTTTCAATAACGTACTTTCTAAATAACTATTTTAAGACAGAATTCTAACATCAACGATATTAAATAATCATGAAAACCAAAAATTTTTTATTCGGTTGTTTTTCTAACCGAAGCATAAACTGATCACGTTTTATCGAGAAAGTTAATGAATCACGTATGTATTGGAACTATTTTCGAAGAAGTATTTTGAGGAAAAAATACAATTTCTAAATAAATACTATCTGATGTTCGAATTAAAATATTTGCTGAAAAATTTTTACAAGCATGTTATCAAAAATAAAACTAGCATTCATCGTTTAAATAATACTTGTAAAAAAACTATCGACAGAAATCTTCGAATGATGTTAATAATGTGAAATGTACAATACAAGTCTTTGCGTCATGCGAAAAAAATCATTCGGACTGATCAATAGTATTTTATCTCATATTATATACGCCGTAATAACTCAGAGAGATAATTATGAAAAGTACTAAAATGATTGCGCTTCACAGATTTTCTCTACCGATGCATTCAGATATTTAAAAGCAATTTCGATCTAAATCATAGTACTATCCAGTGACCAATGCGATGAATTATCTTTTGATTTGAAGAAAATTTTCTCTATGACTATTATATTTTTCGAATATTTCAGGTTAAAATTATAATACACTGACAAGATATTGAGTGATTTTTTTCAGAAGAATGCATTTATTCATTTTTTCAAAAGATTCAAATTTCAAGAATTACGATATGTGAACGAAATTTCAAATCAGAAGATTGTTATTCGAATGTGTTGACCTTTGTTTAAATTAATTAGATTTGCTTTGGACCTACATATTAATGGTTCACTCGAACCCGTTTTCCTTGTGATGAGTTGAACACAACTTTACAATTGTCTACATGAAGAAATAAAGAATTAATGAGTGAAGAATATGTCGTATCATAAGTTAACTTAAATGTTCGACAATGAAAATTTATTTCAGTATGTATGCTTCAGATCTGTAATGTTAGAAAATAGCTTAATGCTATGGATTTCTTCCTGTTTATCAGTAAACATTTATGTACAGTAAAAAATTGACTTCTTAAATTAAAAATGTTAACAGGTATGGGGAACATAATTTTAGCTGATGTATGAATCATCCAACCATAAATAAAAAAGAAAAATGATAAAAGTTTAAAGAATACTTTATATGAACGTAGAACTTAATAGATGTGTTAAAAACGAAACTTAACTTATTATCTTTTAATTTGTACAAACAAGTTTATTCATAATAGAAATGAAAACGAGAACGAAATTTTGATGTTAAAAGTCATTGTTGAATAGAATGTAGCGAAATTATGTGATAGTCTTAATGACGAAAAATCAGATTATTCAATTGAGGAAAATATTTGTAAATCTATGAAACGAAAGGAAGTCCAAATATCGTAGTGTTTTGTCGTTGTTTCTTTTGTGAGAAAATATTAATTATTGCAAAAGTTTTTTCCTTTTTTCCTTTTCATTTTAAAACACATCCATGCCCTTGAATAAATGATTAGTTACCATCTTCATCAAGATCAATTTAATACTTAACAAGGACAATATGAATAATCATGAGTCAATGAAGGAAAATATGACAATATTTGTATAAAATAATGAATGTTCTGTTCGTTACAGAGAAATATCGAAATTTGATTGTAAGATATTTCGCACATGACATTAGTCACATTTAGTAAGGTAGTGAAAAGTATTGATTAGAATTGTGACATATTCATGCAAACCATTTATTTCAACACCGAAAAGCGACAATCAGTGTGATTCATTGTCGAAAAAGTGATGCTGCAGTAATAGTTAACAAGTGAATCAGAACAAAAATAAGGTGAAGAAAATGTTTCTTCGAATTGTGTATTAGTTCCATGAGCAATATGCATCTATATTTTTTGCAAGAACAGCTTGTAACTGTGAACTAGATTACATTTTATTTCTATTTTCTCTTGTCATATTAGTAGAATAAAAGAATTCTGATCTCGAATATACGGGAAAGTATTTTGATGCTGAAGTAAGCATCATGTTTTTTTTGTCAACTGTGACTATTATTCTTTCACAATCGTCATGCAATGGGTCGTAGTAGGTGTATAAAAGGAGCAAGTTGTAACTGTTTTAGATCAATAATACTATCCTAGTTGATTATTTCGAGAAAAACACGAATCAGTCGAATACAGCTTAATCTTTACCACAAATGAATGACGATAATCGAAAAGGCGTAAGTATATCTATGAAGTATATTGAAAAAAATTCCAATTATAAATTTTATTTTAAAGCCTTTCGCCATCGTACCAAAGTATGACTGTCCTCATTTGGGTGAAAATGCCTACGTATTACTTCAAACGAATCAGGCTGCTGATGGTCAACAACCACCATGTGTTGACTGTGGCGGAGTAGAAGAGAATTGGGCTTGTCTAAATGAAAATTGTAATTATGTAAGTCATTCATTAATCATTAACATACATATATCGACAGTGAATGTTATTCATTAAATTAGATTGGTTGCTCTCGTTATCAACAAAAGCATATGTTCAATCATCATGAATCAACTGGACATAATATTTGTCTCAGCTTTTCAGATCATTCTGTTTTTTGCTACGCATGTGATAGTTACATTGATAGTCCTCAATTGCATATGCTCCAACGACAACTAACTCGTGCTTCTTCTGGAAATCATACAAAAAGTTATAAAAAATAAGTTTTTTTCTTCATCCATTCTATTGTGATTTATTGTAATTTCTATGTTTATGTAATAAAGTAATCTAGATACTCGTACAATTTACACCTTTCTTAATTGACCATCGAACGAAGATGATTTTTAGCAGATGTATTATATTGATTAGTTAATAATATTCATGAGAAACAGTGTTCTCAAACATTTTATTTATCAGTCAGAAACAAAAATCTATATCTCCTGTCGAACTTAATTTTAAATTAACATCTTTTTAATCATGTGTACAGTTTCATTGCATATTCTTAGTCTGACACTTATCTTAGCTTTCAAATAAAACAAAAGAAATTAAACTAGACGGTTATATTCGTTGAAACAAGATCGTTATGCTACTAGACGTCTTATATCGGATTAAGATGGTATAAAACCAAATAGAAAAAAGTGATGTATCTCTATCTTTTATGCATGTCTGAGGAAGTATTAGCGATTGAATTAATGATTAATATTTTTGCAAATCTAGTAAGACAATTGTTTACAGAATATTTATTTTTGTCTTTTATTACGTCTGTGTTTTTTTTCCACCTGAATCGAATGTCAATGAGATGTTTCGTCTTATCCTGCTCAGCATTATGGTATGCCAAAAACATGAATAATATCCTTGATAGTAAAATAAAGTCCATCGATTTCTGTGTGGTTACGCAGAAATATGAAACTTGATTACATTATTTAAATTTGTTACGTTGAAATTTAAAAAAGATTCTTTATACACTTCAAATAGTCAAAAAATCATGAAAACAGTGATACCGTGAAAGAGCCTCACTGAAAAAGATTCTACTAACTTTTCTTGTGCCCTTCTAGTAAATGGAGTAGATTTATCTTGACTACTTCGAACGTATTTACTGCATATTACATTATTCAATATGGAACATCATATCGATATTATTGTATTTGTTCAATTTATTGAGTCAAGTCTTTATTTTTAACCGTTCAAGTCATTTCTGCATGAAAACGAACAGAAATTTTCAACGATCCTATGGCTAACGAAATAATAAATCTTATCAATTAAACGAATTGTTTTCAAGCCCTTATCTAAGTTCATATATTGAATTTTTGTGAATCATGTTCATTCACTTTTGATTGATATATATATATATTGATGCTAGTCTGAAAAAAGTTTAAAGTATGTAACTGGAAATTACTTATTTAAAAAAATGATCGAGATCGGATAGTACACTATACTCTGAAGGTGTTGATCATTTGTATTTGGTCACATTATTATCACTAATAATTACTTGACTTCAATTTTAACTGTACAACTTGCAACACCAGTAAATAGAAAAACTTGAAATATTTTGGACCTACGGAAATGACTGTTTTCTCTTAACGAAATCTGATTCTATAATTGATAAGTTTGACATCTGAAGAGCCCAGCAGACTTTGAATTCAACCAACGCACTGAATGTAATTACGACAGTAGTGATAACGTATACAAAGCAAGCGAATCACATTACTGATCATGCTATGCGTGTAGAACTATATAATCCTCTCAATATGCACAAGAGTTGATAGAATAATCAATTCATACCACCTTTAGTTTGTCACTCTATTCATAGGTTTAAAAATAAGGTAATCAGTCTTTTTTATTCTGTCATTTCACAACAGTTACATGTAGGCTACGCAAATCATGAAAAGTGATCCACAGAACATCAGTATGACGGAACATTCATTCCAATACTCATGCCGAATATCTTTTTCACTTTTCTTGGTTGTGTGAGCAATGATGAAAGAGAACTGGCAATTTGACTTTTATGTCTTCGTTATACTACACGCATGCCCATTCGTTGAATCACACATACATTTTCGAAGAATATTATGAATTCAAGAATTCAATGGACGATTTTTAGCTACCATTTCAATTAAGGGGAGGGTAGGATACTAGTGTGAGTTATTGTTTTCGGGTGGTGTCAATGAGGTGTTTCAAGAAGCCAAGTAGTCAGATGTTGAAGTCATACTTACACGCTAGTCCATCATACCCAAAAGAGTGCCACAGGTAGCCAGATTCACAGACAGGGTCTATGACAACCACAATACACTCCACGCATAAACGTATCTATAGTCACACAAATACCCAATCACAAACCACACTCTATATGAAGAAAATATCAGATTTGCACACCCAGCACAAATACCAACAACCACATTCACAAACACTCTATTTGTAAAACATATTTTCTAGTCCCCCACACGGTTGTCATCTACAAGATATATACGTGCCATATTGAGTTTGAAAGGAACTATTTATATAAAAAAGCTGCAATGTAAGTCCTTGTAATATCCACCATATCATTATAGTATGCATGGTTTCCCTAGTTTTTTACAAAGAAAACCATTTTTCTTGTTTCATCTACACTGTGATTAACCAGTTGTCTTTAATTTCACTAGGATTATATGTAATTATTGTCTGTATTTAATTATCTCACATTGTATGGCAGCGATGACATCTCGATAGTTTTCTCTCGCATTATGAACGATTGGCATGAAAATATTTATTCTGCAAATAATAACATAGTGAAATTCAGTACAACTTTTGAAATATAAAGAGAACAAGAAAATAAAAATGAAAACATTCCGTCCGAACTAATCTAATATTGAGGTTCCTTTTAATTACAACAAGGAATATTAGGAAATTGGGGTATGTTATGGAAGACAAAGTAATTAAGATACTTCTATCTCCCCATAGCATCAATGGCCGAGATAAATACATAAGAAAAACGCTATTTTCTTATGGAAAAGATAGCTCAAATCTGGACAGTTCTTATATTGTTCGCATCTATGGAACTATATCTTCTACTTGATGAATGTTATAAGATAATTGAATGTGTGACGAATTATATTTGACGATTGGATACAATGAGTCGATCATTGATGACTCCTGATTGGTTAGAAAATATTAGTAAGATGGAATTTGACTACAATCTTACTTGCTGCTTCTGTCACATGTTTCATGAATGAGTGTCAAATGAACGAATTCACTCGTTTCATATTCAAACTTATTTATTCGTCATCTGTTGCTGGATCATGTACTGATATGCTGACACCACACAACGTTGGCGTAGATTGCTTACCATCTGTAATAGTAGTACTCAAACTGTTAGAAGTCAAATAACTGACACATGCGAAGATCTCTACACAACAATTGCCAAGAGAGTTGAATAAAGGCAAGCATTTATAGTAAGTTTAGGATTGTTTTCATATCTAAAGTTATTGTGAAGTAAACGTTTTTAGTACACCACGATTACAATATCTACGTAAAACTGTCAATGTTTGCACCCAAAGTAGAACTATCAGATAATTTCCGATGCGGTATTGATTACGTGTCTTTTTGTGAAGGAGATGATCTGCATGTATATTGAAGAATACATTAACAAGTTCTTTATTCAGTACGATGGAGTTGCTTGCATTAAAAGCATGCTGCTTGATGGCATAGCTCAACAAATTATTTTCATTGATCGAAAACAAAACAAAGGCTAGAAAAGAATTTCATTCAAGTAGAACATCAAAGAGTAGTTTTCTTTGAAAAATCCATGAGTTCAAAAACATCTGGTCCTTCTTTTAGATTCGAGACAGGTGCAACTTCGTCGGAAATTCAATCCAATTACGATGTATTCAATAAAGAAGTGAAGCCATTAACCAGATCTGCGTTTATCGATGATGCTAACTTAGGTAACTGTGACGATTGGTTCAACAAAGTTCAAATAACTTTGCCATATTCATACATTGTCTTTTAATAATTTGCTAAATGAAACGATAGTGTACCTTTTTCTGCTTCTTTTTCTTCCATTCAGATAGATTGCTTGACGATAGAATTTTTTCCTTAGATTAGTGATCGTTGAACTTTTAAGCAATAGCATAGCAATCAAGAAATTACTGACGTAAAAAGTTGTTAGTTGGATTGGAAAAATTCAAACTTTAGTTTTCAGGTTCACCATTTAGTTTTAAAAGTAACAAGATGATTACCCGAAATTATATCGCTATTATAGATGCTTTATTGGTGATGAATGTAGTAGTGAATGTCAACTGAGATTTATTAGCAGATAACAATTAATGAAGACGACAATCATAATACATTGTATTTCTAATTACTGTTAATTTTATCTTAAGTGCCCAAGAAAAGTTTCAAGTCCGTAAAAACTATTTAGCATTGTCATACATAGAGATAACAATGATTTTCATTTCCATGGATCCTTCTATGTTGTAATTTTGTATATCCTTACCGATATAAAATGATTTAATCAACAAGCCATTCAATAAAAGACACCAACTAAAACTAGCGTGACGTAAATGAAAATTACATTGGAAATCGACTAGAATTTTGACTTAAAGGTAACTATGTTCTACACTCAGTCGACTTGATTACTCGTTACTAACTGATTCTTGTCGAAGATATTTTGACCAGTGATGCATGATGATTTCTGACGAAGTAATCAGCGAGTAACGAGAAGATCAATAGATGTTTGAATAAAGCAAACAAGCTTTACCACAAATAACGATGTCACATTTGACTGTAACATTCATTTGATTATTATCATCATGGTGATTGTGCACATCCAAGAATTTGTTTTTACGAGAATGATTGTTATGTCCTGATATGATTTCAAGGTCTTATTTTGTCTGTCACTCGAATGTATATTAAATGGTAGCCCTGTAATGAGATTGAAGGCGCAGAAATGTTTTGTTGCTAGAAGAACGAGCAACAAACTGCTTGCCGTGTTTTTCAACACATGAAAAAGTCTCACTGAAACAGAACATGTTATTCTTTTCTCTGCTGCTTTTTATTCAAAGGTAAGAAAAAAAGAAGTTATATTTGAAATAATAAAGTTCTTTGTTTATAAAACGTAGCTACGTAGTTCTCTCCAATGAAACAAAGAGAAATACAGCACATGTAGACCTTTGAATCAAACATGCACAAAATTTGAGCGATAAATGGTTATGTTTCTAGGATTTTAGTTAAATATAAAAATTATAGTAGCAGAAAGGTGATCGTATCAGCCAACACAATCGATGTATGAAGTGGTATGATGGGACAAATTTTGTTGTTCGGCAATTGCTAGTTTTCTACAATAAAGCTTGAATCCCTACGAATCAGACATGAAAACATAAATCCACTGTGATAAGAGATTAACTTCGAAAATGAATTTTGTAGTCGCTCGAACTGTTTATCAAACGGCAGAAAGTAATCGGATTTGATTCGACTAATATGTGAGGCAGTTGACATTAGTGCATCTCTACATCTGATTGTAGTTGCCAAGTTAACGAACACTTTCGCAAAATAAATGATTGTTTCATTCTATGAATTTGAAGATTTCGCAAACGTAATGACCGATCAGTTTCATGATCCATTTCGTTTCTCGGATATTGCCGGGGAGCCTATAAGAAGATTACCACAACTGTCAGGCTTCGAAAGTTTATCATTGGTGTCTTTCAAAGAGGCTATCGAACCACTCATACCACATGTGGCCGCAATTGAGCCTATGGTAGACAAGATCAAAGAACGCAATATTCAGGCACACAGTGGTTTAACCGTTGATGAATCTTCATCTATTGCATTGTATTCGCTGGAATGGTATCCGCGAGAGAAATCGTTCTATGTCATCTTAAATAAAACACTAAGAAATACAAAACGAGATGCTTTACTACTCCCATGGTTCAAATTTTTGAAACTTTTTCTAACAGCTCTGTCAAAGTTACCATTGGCTGGTAGACGCATTGTGTATCGAGGAGTGAAGTTAGATTTAAAAGAAAGTTATAAGGAAGGTGAACGCATTGTTTGGCTCGGATTTTCTTCATGTACAACGACTGTTGGTGTTCTTGAAAACAATGCATATTTTGGAAAATTTGGTACAAGAACACTGTTTGCTATTGAATGCGACACTGGTAAAGACATTTGTCAGCATTCATTCTACCCTAAAGAAAATGAAATACTTCTTCTTCCTGGACGAGAATTCGAAATCATTTCCATTATGAACATGGTTCATAAGCTAACTATGATTCAACTTAAAGAGATCGTGCCAAAATATCCAACCATAGCTTCCAATACATCAACCAATCCTACAGAGATCCTTGATAACACTATCACGACTGTCGGAACTGTTATTCCTACTGCAACAGCGGTAGAGTCAGGACCAGCACAGAAATCTGAACGCAACATTCAACAGGTGAAAGTCTCATACATTAACAAGAGGCTAAATGATGCCTATATGCAACGAGTGATAAAGGATGCACTCGTACAAGAACTATGTGCAGAACTGGATTTGTCATGGAATGAAATTACAGATGAAGGTGCTGCGATGCTCGCCAAAGCATTAGAAGATAATAAGGTAAAAGAGAACATGACTTTTTTATCTATGGATATGCATATTGAGAGAGAATATTTGCAATTCATACTGAAGAACAGTCGTCAGATAACATTTGTTGTTTTTTATTGCACACATGGCAGATACAATGTTACAGATAGTGAAGAAGAACCTTCTTATGAAAGATCCATTCGATCATATAAATAGGTTTCTACAATAGAAAGAATTTGAATAAATCAAACAAAATTTTAGAAAAATAATAAAAGAAATGCAAACATTTTCCAAATAATAAACATTTCAAAGTTCATAAATTGACTACAAAGATTGTAATCAGTGTGACGTATTCGTGGATTTTAAGTTTGTTAATAATTAAATGATTGTTGATGCTCTCATTATGTATCCTAAATCTAATGCAGTCAGAATCTACTAGTTCTAGGCCGGATTCTATGAGAAAAAAACGTTTTTTTCCCATCGTTTCATTGTATGCTCGAATGTCATTAACTTAAACTTTATTGAAAAACAATAAATTTTAAGAATTCATTTTTCTCATGAGCCTATTCATATGCGTCCTTCTCATAATACTTAATCAAAACCATTATGACTGAGAGCTTTTTATGAATATTATTAAACATCAATTCAATCGAACCTGTACGTATATATCTTCCTTCTAATCATTTTCTGATACATATCAATACATATACTCCACGGTTCGGATCCACAACGCATTGTGCTGACAAGTAATTTATCCAACTTTCATCGATTATACAATTAGAAATTTTGCTCATTTTATCATTTTATTCATGCATACATGCAAAACGCAGGTAACACACAGAGGTTTTTTCAACTTCGAACGACTATATCTACAGATAGGTAGAAGGGAAAGACTTGTAATTGTTAAGAAATATGTAAGTAAACTAATTATATCATACTTGAAAATTTCAGCCTCAACTATTTTGTTACTTGGATTTTATGAGGAAAGCACTAGTTGGTAACACACAGACAAAAAAGGCCCTCGTTTCTTGGGGGATACAGAAGGAGTGATTAATCCTGCCAACTACTCCATATTCATAAATTTGGAGAGATGTAGTTTTATAACTGAAAGATAAGGCTATCTTCTCGTCAAGAGAAAACATTCACAGCTTGAAAAATGAGTGAACTATTGACTAAACATTTCGGTAACACACACACATTAATTTTTAAGACGATTTTCACAGGTCTAAAATTTTGTTTCGTGTTTGGAAATATCACTGAGGATATCAAAGTAATAATGTTCATTTGTATCTCAAGCTATCAGTACTATTTTAAATTTAAAAAATGCTTCTATTAATGAAATACGATAAGAGAAAAACAGCCTTTTCAAATTACTTTCACATGAAAAAACTGAATTTTGGCTGGCAATCATGATTTAGTTTCGTAATTATTAAGAACAAACGAGATAGATCAATGCAGAATCTACGAAAACCTGTAAAAAAACTTTAAATGACTAAGATCTGTTGTTTCCTCTCAGAAAATTTGAGCGCTCAACTTTAGCCATGCTGGTTGACCGTTGGCCGTTTTGTATGTATAATACTAATATATGACCATTTTCACAAAGACACTCACCCATCTCAATCTACAAGCTAATCGAATCGGACCTATCGGAGCACAGTGCCTGGCAGATGTATTACAAAAGAACACAGTGATTCTCATTTTTTATTCATCTCTCTCATATCTCTTATATACATTTCTCCTGAAAGACACTCACTACACTCAATCTTTACAACAATCAAATCGAAGATAGAGGAGGAAAACATCTGGCTCACGCATTACGATATAACACAGTGATCATCGTTTTGTCTTTATCTCTTTCATCGTTCTATTTGTACTGATTTTTATATAGGTACTGATCACATTAGATGTCTCTTGGAATCAAATCAGAAACAAAGGAGCACAACATCTGGCTGATGCTTTGCGAAATAACAAGGTGGTTCTCATACTTACTATCTCTCTCACTCTCTCATAGAACTATTCTTATTTTTTCATGCAGACTCTCGTGACATTAGATCTAACAGGTAATAGAATTGGGGACAAAGGAACTCTATGCCTAGCCAATGCATTAAAAATCAATAAGGTTATTCATTGTATGTCTCATAGCTTTATAGTCACACTATTTACACAGACTCTTACGAAACTTCATCTCGGAGACAATCAACTTGGAATTGTCGAAGCACAACATCTAGCTGATGGTTTACAGATGAACACGGTAATCATTATTAATTCCAAATTTCTCTAGTTTTGAAAAAACGCTATTCTCTTCCCACAGACACTCCAGACATTAATTCTTAGTGGAAATCATTTAGGAGCTTTCGGAGCACAACATTTGGCAAATGCATTTAAAACTAATATGGTGATCCACATTCTTTAGTTATGTTCGCTTCAACTTCATATTCACTCTTCTTAAAGGCACTCATCGAGCTAGATCTTAATGGTAATGAAATAGGAGACAAAGGAGTACAATATCTAGCTGATGCATTACGTATCAACACGGTAATCACCGCTCCATCTTTCTCATATTTCTATCAACCTTTTCATATAGACACTCACTACACTGTATCTCAGGAACAATAAAATTGGAGATAAAGGTGCACAACGTCTAGTTGATAATTTGTGGAACAATCTTGTTAGTATCTTTCTCTCTTCTTATGTTTGTTGTCGTGAAATAGACTTTTCATTCAGATATTGGTCACAATAGATCTTGTAGACAATCAAATCGGAGAGTTGCTTGAAGATCAATTGCAGGAGATAATGAAGCGTAATCAAGGACACACAAAATCGTGACTACCAAGTGTGACAGCAGACTCTTTGTGTACTAAGAAGTTTCTTTAAATCTCTCAATAGATTTTCGTTCACTATTTTGCTTGCACACAATAGTAATGATTTTTAGTTTTTAAGTGTTATAATTGATAAATATAGCAGCTCTATAATCGAGAAGAGTATGAAGACACAGTATCACTCCTTCTTTTACAGATCTTGGATTCTTGGCTTAAATATGGAGATAAGGTAGCTGTTTTCATCATTCCACACTGTTCTACTTTTACTAAGGTATCTCGAATATGAGTCACTAAAGTTATATTTTTAGTGGCCTTTCAATCTCTAGATTCTTTTGTTCAAATTCAGCTGTATCATGCATTCCGGAAATAGAAATCAGTTGAGTAAGCATGACGACCACTGCAGAATCTGTAAAACAAACATCATAAAGCACAATATACTATTATTATGAATCAAAGTAGTTCTGAGCACAATTGTATGTCCCACTACATCTCTAGAGAGTATATGGCAACCTCACATCTAGAACCAGCAATTTTGAAAATGCTTATTCTAAGGCGGAAATGCAAATAAATTTGCATCGAGCAATATTGAGGAATACGAATCCGATGACTGCAGTGTTATCGTTGAATTAATAATTCCAATCATGGTATAAACATTGAATATAATGCAGTATGAATCATATGCATGTAATAATTGAGATTTTGTTTCAAGGAGTAATTTTATCTAGAGTGGATGTGTATCGATACACATGCTGCTGACCAATTGGCATACATTCAAAATCAGAGATTAGCGTTACATGCACGTTCAAAGCACAGTATCAGAAAAGAATTCAAGATAATTAAGTATTGGACGAATTTAAATGTGTTGTAATTGATTTAGTTGATTCAGTCGATGCTGAAATAGATAATTTGGCTCATGCGTGCTGTAAGTAATGTTGATGAACTAGAAGTTCAACATTTCTATTGCAAATTAATATGTAAACGACTTGTCTAAGTGACGCTTGGTTTCGTCACGATGTGTGTTGTTTTTTGAATCTCTTAGTGTTCAAATAAAAGAAAACTCAGGGCTGTCCTCATCTATTATTTCAGAGAAAAGTGAGCTAAACAAAATGAGATACTTTTCGCTTTTACAGAATAGCGTGATTCTCAATGACAGCAACATTTTTGTCAGCCTCAATCAAAATTCCATCAAAACAGAGCAAATAAAAATCTCATTGTATGCCAGCACCACGATACTTTATGGAAACAGAAAAGACCCTATATGATTCAGCTCGCTTTTCTCTTCAAGGCTAAATGTTAACTATCCTTGACTTGTACTTTGTTCGATCTCCAAAAAACTCGCTGAGTAACTAAATCGGGACGAAATCACGAAAAAGTGGACCGTTAGATGGACAGATTGTGAATAACGGGTGGTCGGAAAGTTTTGGCACAAAATGTTTGTTTATTTTTGGTCCACTCGAAAATATTTCAGACGAGTCGAAATCTATGGGTTAGAAGCAGAATTTCGTGTTCTTTCAGAATATGAATTTAGAAATTTTGTGTCGGCTTTTGTTCGAGAGAAGTAAGGGAATCTTTGAAAGACCTGAAAAATTAGTTTGGACGGAACATGTGAGCCGAAGTTCCTGGGCACAATGTTTATTCATTTTAGCCTACTTAAAAGTATTTCAAACAAATCAAATGCATAAGTTAGAACCAGAATTTTGTCCTGTTTCTGAATATGGGTTTAGGAATTTTGTATCTATTT